>BMAW01129143.1:117826-149565 GCA_019974015.1 Nephila pilipes | reverse complement strand
CACACACACACACAGGCGAACACACACACACACACACACACACACACACATACCATACAGGGGTGGACAAAAAATATGGAACACCTTGTAAAATGCATGTTTGAAAAGAAAGATTGATTTTAATGAAAATGTAGGTGGTGCTGTGTTTTTTGGACTACTAACGCTACTCTATACAACTTCTGTACAAAGTGCAAATGAAGTTCAGTTGTTGTCGGAGTACTAAGTGTGCATTGGCATCATTGCATTATGTCAGAGTTAACAGACTTCGAACGTGGGCAAATCTGTTGGACCGTATGGCTAGGCGCTTCCGAAGGCAAGGCAGCCGAGGTGTTTAGTGTCGTAAGAGGTACTGATCGAGCAAGATTATTCCGCACATCTGAAAGCGGAAAAACATCATCTGCAAATGCAGCGCGACGAAAGTGTGCTGAGTGATCTGACAGACGACTCATTAGGGCGATGGACGAAAATAAAGACGCACAGCCTGCAAAAGTTACCAGAAATGAATGCTTGTGTTACAGAATGTGAGTACCAAAAACATAGAAGGGAGTCATAAACAGGGAATTTCTGGCCGTGCTACGATGAAGCCACTCATCAGTGATAATGCCCGCTAACAGAAAAGGTGGTGTTTAAGCTCGGCTAAAGCCTGGACCATAGGGCAGTGAAGCGTGTATTATGGTCTGATCGAGTCTTCTCTTGTTTAACACTTCTGGTCCGAGTTTACGTCTGAGAACGACCATTCTCAAGTCCTATAATACAGACTGCTTGTTGCCAAGAGTTAACTGCAGGGTTCTGTTATCGGCAGCCATATCGCTGGTTCTCTGCTGGCTCATGATCCAACTGTGCAGGCACATGATCTGCCAAGACTTATGTGAACATTTTGGCAGATCAAGTTCATTCCATGGTCAGACTTTGTTCATATGAGGTGATTCAACGCATAGCCCTGTTCACACAGTCACACATTGCCAGGACTGCTTTTCTCGAGCACGAGGAGGATTTGTCCCATCTTCCCGAGCCACCAGTCACCAGATCTGAATATTATGAACCTTTGTATTCAGCATTAACGGGAAAGTGGTTCTCGTTATCCACCGCCAACATCGTTATCTGAAGCCACCGTTTTGCAGGAAGAATGGATAATATTCCTGCACACATACAGGAAACTGTATTTATCCATTCTGAGAAGACTGCAAGCCTGTTTTGATGCCAACGGGTTTCCTACACCATACAATAAGAAACATGTTTTTTTAAAAGGTGTTGTCTATGTCCAATCTGATATATATATATAAATATATAATATATATATATATATATATATATATATATATATATATATATATATATATATATATACTATAATTATATATACAGAGTTTATTCCCTGTTCATCTTACCAGAAATTAAATTAAATGTGTACGGATCGTACGGTAACAGATGTAAGACCTTTAGGTATTTTACGTGGAGTTTGAGTGGCGGGTAACAAATATCCCTATTAGTTCAAAGAGTGAAAAAGGCTAATAATAGCAGATATGGAAACCACGATTGAATTAATTAAAGATTTAAAGAAATGAGATCACGAAATAAAGAAAGAGCATTATTATGGCAGTAGAAATATAAGATAAATTAAAGAATTAGTTAAATTTCAGGGAAATCATCACACACACACACGCGCGCACACACACACGCAACCGCACACACAACACACACACACAACACACACACAAAACAACAACAATACACACACACACACACACACACACACACACACACACACACACATATATATATATATAATTTTCCATCATATAAACAACTATTCGAGGGCTTATAGCTTGGAAAGCAACTTTCTTAACATTTTTCTTTTATTTAGAATTCAAATAATTCTTTCCTTTTTTTTATCTTAGGAGAAGAAAATAGAAAGGAAAATCTGATATATTCCACAAAAATATATATCTTTGTTTGAGAGCTCTTATACTTTAGCTTTGAAGTGCTTTCTTTAATTCCCTTTCTATATCCCTAACTCTTATTCGAAATAAAACAATTAAGTTTTTGCCTGAATGTTAAATAAGAAATTTATTGTAACTCTCACTTTTAGATATGCATTTACTGGTTTTTTTTAAAAAAAAAACAGGGATGATATTTCTTTTCCATTAAATTAATCCGAATTGAATCCTTATCTATTTAGTGAAAGCAAAATTTCGTTTGTTTCGGTGATTCGTAGTGAGTAGATACCAACAATAGATTCTACGTAGTTGTATCGGAAATTATTTGTGACTGATGTAATCAAAATATATTGTCTTCAATTAAAAAAAAAAAAACTTTTTGTTTCACATTTTCTGACGGAAAAAATAAATATTTCATTTAATAATATTTTTATTGCTTCATCATCGTTTTAATCTTTATTATTAAATCTTAAACTTTAAATGCAGAGAAAAATTATAATTTATCTTTTATTTCCAACTCTGTCTCCGATTATATGTATATCGTTAGGCTAAGGAAGTTTTAAAGGATTACTGGAATCAGCGTTGAGTTCTTTGTTTTTGTTAGCAAGGAGGAACATTATTTATGTACAGAATAACATGAAAGAAATAAAAAAAATGCCTGAATTATGAGAATTTGTGCATTTTATTGAATACCTGCGTATATCTCAAAAATTGCTAGAAATTCTGAAAAGATTTCAAAACCTTCAACACATATTTAGCATTAGGATGTAGGTTCCCTGAAATTCTTTCAATTGTATTTTCGAGAGCGCAGCTTCAAAAGTTTTGAAAACATATTCATAATTAAATTAAAAATATTTTTGACTACGAAATGTAATCAAAAGAAATATCGATTCGTCAAAAAATTTGATTAATCAGTAATTTTAATCAAATAATCATTTCTAAATTTTGCAAATTTATATTAAATATATATAATTCTAATTTGTCGAATCTCAATATTGTTAAATAAATATATCCATAATTATTTTAAAATTATTTACACTGATAAGTGTTCAGTACTGGATTTATTGCAGCGCTCATTCAATTATGAACTAGGATCCCATGTATATTTTTCTATACTTACCAATCCTCAAGTATAAATAGTAATTTAATAGGATGGGTCCAAAATGAAATCTTCTTTGGAGCAGATACAATGGAAGTAACCAATTATTTTAATTGTCGCTTGGTTTCCGGTGTATTGTGATGAATGCAGGTCTAATCGACGGTGACAACTCGACTAAAAATGACGACGACAACTCGGAGTGGCATCGATCTTTTTTAGTGGGAAATGGCTTCTGAATCAAAACTAACCTCTGAATCAGGATCAAATTTATTTGGAAGCCGTTTCATAGATGGCAGCAGACAACGGTAACTTCAACCTGCCTAAGAAATGTCATTTGTAGTGATAAAAGGTTCTTTCTGAACCCCATTCGTTAGCAGCACAAAGCTAAGCAAAATAAATATGAATATTGATTTGCTCACATACTTTATATTAGCATCCTTGATTGTGTTGTTAACATAAGTCAGTTTATTATCATTTTTGCATGTAAATATCGTTCAAAAAATCTTAATAATTTAAAATTATTTGATTCAGTATTGGATTCGTAATATATTCTTGTAATTTGTTTTCTATTAGCTGAGAATTATAAGAATGTACGAAATAAAATGGATGTACTAAAAAGACATACAAAGCTATTTATGTTTCAGAAAAGTTTAATGTGGATTAGACTTGATCCTGCAATATCACAAACAAAAGGGAAAATATTTTTTCTTATAAATGCTCTTTTCAGTCTTATCATCCCAGACTACACCATACATAACCCACTTTGAAAGTCAGTTCTGATAAAAACATAAAGTTGATAAGATGTATTTCCTGTAAGAATGATTTTTTTTTAAAAAAAAAAATGTTTCCGTAAGGCTGTATAGGTAAAGTAGAAAAATGCTGAAAAAACTCTTCTCTGAAAGTACGATCTACAGTGTTCTTATTCTTATCCAGAAGCGAAAAATTCGAAGTGAAATACTAAGTAAATAAATAATAACAGAGTTTTGCGAAAAGGATTCCGAAGAAAGTTTGTGAACAGATAAGACTTTTCAGCTTTACATTCTTAACTTGCTTTCGATATCGAAAACTAAATTTCTTCAATTTTGCTTCCTCTTTCGGTTCTCTAAATGAAATCGTTGTTTTGAAATAAAGACCCAAATCTCTTTTAGAATATTTCTGGTATAATGTCAAAGGAAATAAATTTTATTCTATTAATATAAGTAAGTAAATGTGCTTCTATAAACTGGGTAGACTTTTCTAACTCTCTAACGTTTAATTTACACAGGAATTTAAATGTAAGTTATGAGGTGAACTCTATCACTATTTTACCTAACACTTAAGGCACTTTTATATGACGTCGTTTAAAATGAAAACTTCTTCCAATAATGGAAATGTGACTCATGTATATTAGATTAGAATTTGAGGAATGTAATGAATAAAGTTGAGGATAATGACCCCATAAAAACACATAAAAATATTCTCAAGCTTCTTAAGTAGCTATAAAATTTATTGGTTGAAATACATTCAGAAAATTTCATGCGGTAAATAGCGATCACGTAATTGAGGCCTACAACAGAAATATAACTCAAAACCTCACGATGCAACTAGAAAATTATTTTCCATACAAATTAAAAATAAATTTATATACGGGTACATTTTCAAATGTAGAATTTGCTTCTACATTAAATATTTCAAAATGTACATATGAAATTATTCTTCGTAGTCAAGAATGGGAATTTTCTTGTGATCAACTGGTTCAAAATCACTTTCTTCACGTGAAGAATTGATGTTTCTCATATAATGTAGTCGGCGATCAGTTTGATTAGCCACTTGTATACTCGGTAATTATACAGACAAGATCGAGGCTTATTCGGGAATTTTAGAGGGCTTTCATAATTGTTGTTTTACAATAAGACGATAGTAAAATCTTGTGGGTCACTTGCTGCTTTGTTTTTAAATTATTTTTTTTTATTGTTTTTAATTCATGCTATGCATTTTGATGGATTTTTTTTTATGAATCGTATAAAAAATCGCAAACAACAAAGTCACACAAAAAGAAGCGCATAAAAACAGTTCTAATTGCATAAACAGTGCAACGTTTAATACAGATACTGGTATTTTAGAAAATGATAAAGATCGTGAGTGAAAGTTACCAAATGAAATATGCGTATCAGCACTGAGTTGAGGAATCAGATTCAAGAGTGAATCCATATAGGATCTACTAAACCGTTAAGGACTCAAACACTTCTTTTCAAATCTTTGCAACGACTCTCTTCTACAACAATGTCAGAAGTTTAAAAAAAAAGGCCTTACTCAACCAACCAGATCAGATATCATTTCAGCCTGATTGGTACGACCGTCAACTTCAGACCCACTCGTCCAGAGTTCGAAATAACGCAGCCGCATCAAGGTCAACAAGTCTTTCCCCCTCCATGGGGTCGGAAATCCACCAGAGGGTGAAGTGGTGACTCAGGACATGAACACTAGATGGCAGCATCACAGCCTGTACCTACTGATTGCATAAGCCCCCGATGCAAAACACTTGCCTCTGTACGTCTAACAAAGACAAACGCACTCAAAATCACGACTAGGGATATTCAGGCTCTGGCGTACGTGTCGACGAGACCCGCCACTCAACACGAGACAGCCGATGACTCAAAATGGAAAGTGTCCCAAGCAAACTCAACTCAACAGGGAGGGGATGTATATCAATTGCAGTAATGGCTGACAAAATCAAAAAGAAAGAAAGAAACAACCTTCTGAACAAACCAATGATTCTCTTCGTATCATCACGATGATACTGGAGGGGGAGTATGCAGCAACTCTCTTCTACAACAACGTTAGAAGTTAAAAGGCCTTATTCAACCAGCCAGATGAGATATCTTTTCAGCTTGATTGGTAGGACCGTCAACTTCGGACCCCTTGGTCTAGGGTTCGAAACAACGCTGTTGCATCGAGGTCAATTACTCTCTCCCCCTCCTCGGGGTCGGAAAACCACCGGCGGCCGAAACTCTTTCATTTCCTCATCTATTCATTCATTCACTCTCCTTCCTTCATTCATTCCCTTTCTCTCTCTCATTCACTTATCCATACACTCATTTACTTATTCAAACACTTATTCATTTTTTTTTATTTTGACTAGAAATTTTTTCTGAAAACGCTTTTTTTAAGGTGTCGTGTGACCATTTTGTCGTGGACTAAAACAATAATCCCTTGGGTGTCCAATAAATTTTCCAAAAAGTTATTAACATTCATAATTTGTAAATTGACTTATGGCCCACTCTGTATTATCGTAGCAAATTAATGAAAAGTTAATTAATAAAACGAAAGAGAGAATAAAACTTGCCACTCACATTAAAAAGTAAGCTAGTGATTTTAAAATGAAAACTTGTATGCATGCAGCTAATTGATATAATAACTAGTCATTTAAATAGAGATTCTACATATTTTTGAAGTGTTTTTCATAAGCAAGACCAGTTTTGGATGGAAAAAATATCTTCTAAGAAAGTTGAGAAAGAACTAATGCTAGAACGTCAAAAACAGCCTATGTTTACGGAAAACATAAATGCTCTTTTCCATCCAAGGCTTCAATAAACATTTTTGGTAGTAAAAGCATTTTCTACAGAAAACTCTTTTCCTGTCCATTTCGTTCTTTTTTTAAATCCTTTTATTCATATATAGTCGCATATAAGTTATAACATGAGTTCAAAAAAGTTTTTTATCCAAACGTTATCTGTATATTTTTGTTTATTTTAAAGTAAAAAAATTATATACTAGTATACTAAATAAATAATAACAGAGCTTTATACAACAGAGTATTTGAGCAAAAAAAAATTTTTTTTTTCAATTTATAATCTCTCACCTCGATTCCTGAAACGAAGACTTCAAATCTGTACATTTTGGACAAAATAATATTATTAGCTTAAGAAAGTAAGACATCGAATGTTTATTTTTCGAAAACATTTTTTTCCTATTTTTATTAGGAAAACAAAAGAGCCAGATTATCTAATTTTCCATATAAGACTTGTGCTTCGAAACTTCTGAAGTTTTAGAAACTTCCGAGAACATCATATTAAATTTCTCCCATTAAATTTGATTCTTGAATAAATTAATTCTATTATTTCGAATTAAAAAAACGAAAAATTGAACAAAAAAGTCCAAGTTAATATATTGTTGTCTCCCCCTTTGACTCGATGATGCGTTAAACCAGTTTCCTTTCTTGAGTTTTCCCCAAAGGAGTTATAAATAAAGTTTCTGCAATATGCCAGGAGTGTGTAGAATTTTCTAATAAGTGTAAAAAATGGTAGAATATTTTAATTTGATGGTTATGATTAAATTTAAAAAGTTACCTGTTTAAAAATCAGTCATTTTATTTAAATTACTGATTTAAAAGAACATCAGAATGGTTTTAAAATGCTCGTCGTTATGTTATTGCGATGACTGTCATTAATAAAAAAAACCAAAATCGCTTGCTATTTGAAAATCAACATCAGTAAATGAGTAGAAAATTTTTCGTATAATGTTTACATCTCTAAAATTAAAAGCGAAATTCGGAACTATGTTATCAATTAAAATTTGGAAAGCTCTACAAATGGTTGGAGCTGAGAAAATGACCAAGTCGGTAATTTTTCTATGCTCGTGGGTTATTTTAATTCTGTTCTTTTGCTTCTCTCATCAAGTTATGTTTGCAATATTCAATAAAATTTGATTATAAAACACATTGTGCTAATTTCTTTGTTTCAATTTCATCTTCTTCTTTTTAATAAGTTTCAACATTCTTTTATTTTATTAAATATTAAATATGTATTTGCATTATTTTTTTATCCCTGATGTAAGACCTTAAAGTTATAGCAACTAGTTATAGGTTTGCCTCGTTTCAAAAAGAATATAATTTAAAAAGAACCTTATAAATATACATTCTATAACAATAAAAAAACGACGCTCCAAGGAGTTGTCCGACAAAGACAAAAATTGGCGGATAGGAAAATTATGTACAGATTACAAAATTATTAAAATTTCAAAAAAATTTAATGATTAATTTCAAAGTTACATAGTTACAAAGTAACGAGCTCAATAAGGTGTTGACCCACCTCTAGCCAGGATGCAAGCTGCCACACGATGTGACATAGAGTGATAAAACTCTCTGATGGTCTCCTGTTGTATTTCCTGCCAAATTTGCTCCAATTGTCAGGCTAGGTCATCAACATTCCCTGGTAGATGCAGTAGTTTTCCCATCATACCCCAGACATGCTCGATTGGAGAGAGATCTGGCTGGCCAAGAAGGAGTTTTAGAAGCTGTAAGACAGTTCAGAGCAACACGTGCCGTATGAGGTCTGGCATTACCTTCTGAAAAATAAGGACAGGGAACTGCAAAAGGAACGGTAGTAAAACAGGTCTCAGAATGTGGTCGACCTACCTCTGTGGTGTAAGTGTGCCTTTAATGACGACCAAAGGGCTCCGGCTATCAAGGAAAATGGCACTCCAGATCCTAACTCCTGGTTGAGGACCTGTGGGGATGCAATAGTGAAAGCAGGATCAGCACACTCCCTGGGTGTTACCAGACGCGTCTTCAATGATCGTCAGGATATATTTGGAAGCTGGATTCGTCTCTAAACACTATACGTCCCCAGTCAGCATCATTCCAACCTAATCGAGCCAAACTCTACTGTAACTTGGCTAGACTGTGTGCAGGTGTGTGTGGCAGATAGTATTGCAGTCGGTACGAGAGTAAATTTCGCTCTATCTGCTGTCTGTGAATGGTCATGGTAGACACTCTGTGCGGGTTGCACGTCTGATGGTTGATAACGATGAATCAGGCTTCACAACGCCTGATCTGACAATCACTCTGTCTTCCCGATTTGCTGTGGCCTAGGTCGACCTACCATCATGACGCTAAAATATGCCACTGTCCACCCGTTCTTGGCAGCATCTTCTAATCGCCGCATCGCTTCGACCCATATGACGAGAGATTCTCCGATTTGTCCAACCTGCCTCTTTCAATCCAATGATATGACCTCTTTCAAACTCTGATAGTTGCTCGAAATGAGCTCAGATCCTGTGGCGGTACATTGTTTCAGCCGTTGAAAGGTATCCTAAATCGAAATGCAACAGAAAATTTGACCATCAGATGGATAAATCGCCTCTTATATACACCTGCTGATTGCTAGGTTCCAATGTGCTGTATCTCCCGCTATTCATTCATTGGACACCAAATTATAATCATTTGCATGTTCGGTCCAAATATCTTTGCATACGAAATTTCATTATAATCGGGCAAATCCTTCTTTTTTTTTTTGGTTATAGAGTGTATATTCTGTATTAATAAGAGGTACTTTGTGCTATTCAAATTTATATAAAATAATTTTCACGGTATAATTCATTTGAAAATGAAAGACAGTTTTTGAGTTATTTTAATTAATTGCTGAATTATTTTAATGATGAATAATTCTTATTTAAAATCAGAGATTTCAAATTGAACCTCTTTAACACTACTTGAATAATGTGTTACAAAAAGTTGAAAAGAAAGTTAAAAATACATTAATTTTGTAATAAAATATTATTTCATTTTTATCACGTATTAAAAATCCATAGCTTATAACTGAAGCATAATTTTAATATATTCATTATACAAAAATATCCAACTACAGTTAAATATCTAATTATAAACGGAATCAAGTTATTTCTTTAAAAAAAAAGTTGACAAAAGTCTCATTTTGAAATACAATTGATTAATGCACAAAACTTTTAAAGAAATGCTGTGATAATTGTAACCAGAAAAATATTGCTTTAAAAAAAGAAAATGGTAAAGAAATATAAACTGATTATGCTTACTTGTTCATTATTTATTAACGTAACGATATAGAAGCAATGCGAAACTTACTACTAATGGACCTCGTAATTTTGCACTTTGGTAGCTGATACTTCCCTCTCCAAAACTTTCCTGTCATACAAACGGGCGGACTTGGTTGTCTTTTGACGTCGCCCTTAGATTCAACACGAGGGCTATTAACATAGTAATTTTGAATCTCGTTCAAGTGACGAGGACGACGTTCGTAATTCCCTCATCAAACATCCACACCACTCAAACGGGAGGATATTTGAGCCTTAACAGATTAAATGTGTATCGCCCCAATTACACGATGGGATTTTTATGGAATCAAGGCTCGAACCCCCGACTCGACAAAAACAATACCAGCAGCGAGTTCACTACAAGGACCACTCAGCTACTGAGGCCACTTGTGTATTCTGGAATAATTACCTTGAACAAATCATTTCATACATTTCTAACGGAATAACTTCAAACATAAATTTTTATGATTTATAAGTGTTTTTAAATTTATTGTAAGCTTTATTTGGAGATCTTTTATAACAATAAATATACATACGTTTTTATGGAATTAAAAACAATTATCGTCATATTTAAATTTGAATACTTTACGAAGTCAAAATCAGATCTTGGTTACAGATTAAAATATAATCTAGTTATACTAATGAATTTTCGTAAGCTATTTCAAAAGATTTATGAGCTAAAAAATTCTCAAATGACATACATAGACAAGAATGATTAAATGATTAAAATTTAATTGATGCATTGTAACTTAAAATTATTGTATATTCACTTATCTTCTCTAAAATGTCTTCTTGAAAGATTAATTTATAATTTTAGCATCAATCATATTAAAAGAAATAAAATTAGTTTTATTCATTTCAACTTGTATTAAGAATACCATATATTATGCGTTTAAAGACAAATACACAAACTTTCAACGAGTCATATTCAGAAACATTACCAAGTTCAAGAAAACTTGACACATATTAGTGCTATTTCTAGAATGTTAGCAATTAAAACATGGGAATGGAGAAAGTACAAAATACATTTTTCTAGATTAGCATTCCACACTTCTATATCAATTCATATTAACTTCCTCGTGAATAAGAAGTTGTTTTTAAAATATGATGATTTTCGACTCACAAGATTCTTTATAATTAAATCAAATATTCTACGTAAAATATTATAATCCACAATGAACAAAAATGCTGTTGAATAATTTTTTTACAACACATCTTTATAATTTATGATATTTAGTATGTTCGTGAGAAAAAATGTTCCATGGAAAAAGATTTTAATGTTTCAACACTCGCTCAGAATCGTGCGACTCACTCCCGATTCTCTAGGATGGCGTGGAATCAATGTTTCTAGTTCTTCAGCAATGTTTTCATATACTCCGTGAAGATTTTCATTGAGACGAGATCGGTCTTCTAATTTGTGGAGCATTATCGGGAATAAACTCTATTACTTCGGCTCTATCACAATTTTTCCTTCAAAACCTTGAGACTCTTTCTGATGTTGCTTGAATTGTAAATTTCCCTCAGCAAGTGAAACGACGTTACTTGTGCAGATTAGAATTAGCGAAGTGTGATAAATAGAATACAGAAAATGTATATATAAGCAGTGAAGTACTTAGTATATGTGTTGGTAATCTAATGAGCGATAAGGATTGTGTCTAAACTTATCAAGTAAAACATATATATCAGATTTGAGTCGAGTCAGGAGCTTCAAGAATAAGTCCAAACAGAAATTACAATGTGGTTGAAGTCTCAAACCTTTATATGCAATTCTATGGATTCAAACCCAAGTGAGTTGGCAAGAAAAATAATATTTACTGTAATTATACGTTAAAACAGACTGATTTAAGGATCCATTACCCAAAATAAAGTAAGTTGAAACTAAATATTCACTATTTCTTGATCTGAGTAAAAGAACTTAATTATTATTTGTGAATGATTTGCAATGAACCGGAATATTCAAAAGTAATTTTTTTGAGATTGCGTTTGTGATTTTGGACTATTCGCGATTTTCTCTTCGCTAACCTCAGGAACGTTTTGGTAATTTGAATTGCATAATATTGAAATTTCCTCTCAACCAAAGTGAGATGTGATTAGATAAATTAGATGAAGATAAGTGTAGTGAATTAAAGTAGAGATACTGATATATAAGCTAAATAGATTTGAAAGGAAAAAGAAGATATATATAAGATAACGTCAATTTAATAGATATTTGTAAATAGAAATGAATACCTAAATTAATAGTTTGGAATGAGGCAACTTCTAGTTATAGTAATAAGATTCGAATTTGATGTAATCGAAAAGAGAGCGATTTGTCAAACTAAGACTTTATTATCAGAATGTAAACTAAGATTAACTGAGTTAAGATGGTTTGGAGAGAGAGCGAACTTACTTATCCTTTGGTAGTTAATAAAGTGTTTTGTGCTGCTCTAACGTATCTAAATCGGAGTTTCGAACTTATTGACTATTCATTTGGACCTTAAGATGGCAGTAGAGTTAAATAATGAAGGAAATGCACCACACGTTTTTGAAAACGTTTTTGTAATGTGTGTAATTTAGTATGTTCGTAACAAAAAAAATTATTCTGGGGAGGGGGGGACGTTACATCTATCAGACAAACAATCAGGAATGTTAGCCATTTGGATATTAAAAATATATTATACATTTCCCCCTCTTAGTTATTTACATTCTAATACTACTTTGAGGTCAAGTTTGATAAATATGTGAATATATATATATATATATATATATATATATATATATATATATGAATATATACGCAAACACACATACTTATATAAAAATATTCTCCTCAAAAAAGTGATTAGTAGTAATTTTATTTCAATTCAAAAAGAGTAAGAAATGTTTAAAACTAGAATGAAAGTAAATAAACAATAACAGAGTTTTGAGAAAAGAAATTTCGATACAGCTTTACAAAAATATGTATAACACTTTCCAATTTATTCTCACTCCATTTGGCTTATGATATTGTAAAATCTCTGCATTTTAAGATTGCTTCATTTTTGAGTTTCCCTGAAATGAAATTATTATATTAAAAATGAGATAGAAGATTTGCTCTTACTTTTTTTTTATTTTTATAATATATCCTATTATATGATTCGGGAGAAAATTAGAGAAATAATCTTTCTATTAAAGCCGGTAAATACATTTCTAAAACGGTAAATATTAAAATCTTGACTCTAAATTTGATTCTGGGAGAATTTAATTGTTTCATTTCATAGAAATATGGAGTGAAATGGCATTTTTAAGGAATTTCAAGAGACAATTTTGTTACTTCATTCTATGTTTTCATTCTTTTCATGTTTTTTACTTTATCTGTTTGGATGAAAACGAGTTTAAACCCTTGCAATCTACGCCAAAGAAGAGAAACAATTTATGTGTGCTAATAAATTTTCACTTAAATATATGGGGGTTAGGACAATTCTGGATAGTTTTTTTTTTTGCATAATAATTTTATAAATTTAGGATTTCGCAGTAAAAGACGGAGGGAAAATATTGATTTTTCTTTCTTTTTTTCATTTATTTACTTACTTTGCTGAACACTTATTATCATTTTGGTCGATTTTTTTTCATAAACTTGATTCAAATTAAGATTATATAAAAATCATTATTTCTTAGTTAAATATTTAATTCTCATTTATATCATATAAATATTGTAAAAAGTGAGAAAGTCTTGAGAATTGTTTTAAATCGTATTGCTATATGCACTACTACATACCCATTTTTATTTTAAGAACAATTTCTTAAAAGTTCAATTATTTCTTATAATTTAAAGAAATAAAGGGTATATGGAATAATTTAAACATCTTATACGAGTATATATGACTATTTATTTGCAACGTAATTAGTAAAAAATATTTTTGTTAGTTGATGTTGAATTAAAACAAAAATACATATAAATAATTTGTTTATAATTATAACTTTAATAGCTGTTTTTATTCTAAAAAATTAAATTAGTACAGAGCAAGCTCTAAAATATAATGAAAAACTTTTTACCCCCTCTTTGGATTGAGGTATGTATTAGGGTAGCATATTTCATTAAATTTTTAATCGAGTTAAGTTTTTATTATTAACAAAATTATATTTTAATCATTTTTTCAAACACATAGGTTTTATTTGTTCATTAATAATAAAACCAAATATTTCAATGTTTTACTAATTTAATCAAGTTTTCGCAATTGTTCAGTTATTAAATATTTGTTTAATTGTCTATTCCTGTAATCCTTCATAAATTTTTGGAATTATTTTTGACGAATTTTTGAAAAAAACAAATATCTTAAAAATGTATGCATGACTGTAAAACTAATTAAATCACGGCATTATAAAGTGAAAATTAATGAAACTATGTCCTTGATCTAATTTATAATTAATGAAATATATTTTCAAATCGACATAATTATTTCAACTCTGGAATTTTCATAATATTTGCGAAGCATTATTACGTAAGAGGAACTAAACGATTGGGAATTATTCCGATACAAATTATGATGTATATTTTGTAAGAGTTTAGCTCGTGTTATAAGTTCTGGAAACTTGAAGAAAGAAAAACATATTTTTGAGGGGAAAAAACTTAAAAACTTATGTCCTGTGTTATCAGTACTAGGTTTCATCGTGCACAAACCTCACAGGGAATCAAGTTTTTAAAAACGTAAAATGTATTTCCAACTGGGAATAATCTTTTTTCGAAAATTCCTTTTTATCTATGCATATATACATATTTAGATACTTTAAAAGGAATTCAAAACATTTCACACGGAAAAGTGTTATCAATAACACTTTTTAAAAACTTTTTAAACCAAGAGGAAAAACTAAAATTTATGCTAAATAAATAATAACCGAATATTGTGAAAAATAATTCGAGAACAAAGCTTTTACGAACAGATAAGACCTTTAAATTTATTTATTCCCAAATTGCTCTCAATAGCGAAAACAAGTTTCTGCATTTTATTTACCCTCCACTTTATCTAATACGAATTATTATTTTAGAAAAAAGATATAAAACATTTTAGGAAAATACCCGGCATTTATACTAAGTAGGTAGTATTGTCTTCTTTATTTCACATGTATGTATATTACTAAAGAAAGAAACATACAAAATGTCTATCTTCATTCGAGAAGATAATTGATTCACTTAGAGTTAAAGTAAGAAACAAGGAAAGAGAATGAAAAATTCAAGCTACAAAATCTTTGCTTTGTTGAAATAAATTTTTCATGTGGATTAAAATAAGGTTTTTGTTTTTTTAGGAGTTAAAGAATTTCTACATTCACATCCAATAAATAGAAACTTAAGGTCTCACAAAGTAATAAATTTTAATTAAAAATTATAACGATGAAATAGCAATTCTAAAGAATTTCCAGCTGAAAATCTCAATATATCTTGACTATTTCCTTTTAAAAGGTAAAATTTATTAACAAACTTTCTTTTTATACTGAATATTTATATCAATTTACTTTATTTCTGAAAAACATTGATTTGAAATATCACCTTATATATCAATTCCGATGTTCTGATTAAAAATTTATTTCCCCTTCTCAAGATATAGTAAAATTTTTTATATATTTTTATAATGAAAACTTGTTTTTTGATAAACATCTTTATTTAAATAAAATTAATAATGAATTAAAAAATTCAGAATAATTGTTTGATATTATATAACTCTCCATTTAAATGGATAAGATATGACCGGCATTTAACTTTGTAAGATTGGTTTTTCGCGAACCCTCCCTTAACTAACATCTGAGGTTACTTTATGATCTTAAATTTAGAATTCAAACTCAGTTCCAATAAATTTAAACGGGCTTACTCAAATTAGATGAAATTGAATTGAGTATAATAATATATAAGCGAAATATAATTGAAAATAAAAGGTGATAGCTGATACAGATTAGCTGATTAAGTTTAGAAAGTTAGAAATTGGAATAAATTGCAGTAATTCATCGTTTGTGATTAAAATCGGCTAGAAGTGACTCATAGTTAGAGTAATTGGTAATAAGAGTCGAACCTGCAGTATTCAAGAAAGGTTTAACCCGGGCGAGTGAACTGTTAAGCTAGAACTTTTTTGTTTAATTCGAAGCCAGAATTCAGGAGCGTTGAAAGTTATTTCAGAGAAAACGATCATGCATAATCTGTGAAGAAACCTCATAAAAGTATTTGGATTTTTCTGGTATCTCTTCAGTTGGAGTTGTTACTTTATTGACTATTTAATTAAATTTTACGATGTCTATAGATTTAAAAATGAGAGGAGGGGCATTACAACTTAACTAGAGATATAGTTTCATATTATAAGTAAAACTTCTCGTAAAATTGAAATTAGTGTTAGAAAGTTAAACTATTTTAAATTATATATTAAGATGTACAATTTACCTATAAAATAAAATGATTCTTATAATATTAATTATGAAATCAAGAAAGTCTTTTTTAAAAAAGTTTCTTATCTTTTTTTCCAAGAAAAAGTAAGAAAATAATCGATTGAAAATCATTTAACAATTAAATGTGAATAATTTTTGTGAAAATCAATTCATTTTTCGTTTTATTTTTAGAATTTGAAAATTAAGAATTTTAATTATCTATAATTATATAACGCAGTAGCGTGCCTAAATTATCCAATGTTAATATGCAAATAAATGTTTATTCTCATTCACAAGACATGAGAATCAATTTCTTTTTAGAATGGCTCTTTTCAGGCCTATGATAGCCGCGGCAGGCTTTTGGTTACGGTCGTGGACTAGGAAATGGCATTGTTTTCGTCAAGCCGTGAGTTGGAGCCCTGATGTCACTAAAGACTCGTCGTGTAGTGGGCTCATGCACGTTAAATCTGATCGAGATCCCAAGCTATCCATTCGGCGAGTGTGGAAGTTTGGAGGGGAGGCTCAAGATGTGATGTCATCTTCATCTCTTCACTTATACTCAATATCACGATAACAGTCGCCAATTGCGCTCGTGTTTCTTTTCGGTGCAACGTCAATAAGACTATCATCATCATTTAGGTCTATTTAGTGTTATTAAAATCGCACTAGAAGCAACATGAGGGTCATTGTAAGCGGACCTCGGTTTTGTACATCGGCCAAATGACGAGGACGACACCTGAGTTCTTTCCACTCCAACGGGAGGATTGTGAGCCTCTACAGATTTAACGTGCATCAGCCCCATTTACATGGTGGGTCTTTAGTGACATTAAGGCTCCAACCCACAACTCGACGAATGCTACCACCCACGAGTCCACGATCATGATCACTATGCTACCGCGGCTACGATTTAGGTCCATGATATTGGTTATGTTTCTTAACACAAAGGTATGTCAAACATATTCTAAGAACTGGAACACTCTGCTAGATTTGCAACTAGGCAAATCTTGATTATGTTCAGGAAAGCATTGATGCAAAACCGATACATCGATTCGAAGGATTTCTAGAAAATTTGAAATCAATCTTTACAGTCCCTTCGTCTTCCTGCTACATTTTTTTCCTTTCGAGAGTAAAGAACGTATTTTCCTCAATGATGTTAAGCCATTGCTGAGCACAAGACTAATATTTGTTTAGAAATTCAAGGGATACAACACGATATATTGCAAGATGTTACGAGAAATGTTATAATAAAAGCCCGTATCTGTGAACTGGATAAGAATGCTTGTCTAGGAGATATTTCTTTATGTACCTAACCAATTTCCGAAAACAAATGTATAATATTATTCAAATATAATACATTAATAACTATACTCTATAATGAAACACATTAAAATTATATTCAATTAAAACTAGAAAGTAGACTTTCAATAATCTTATATATTATTACTATGTAATCTCAGTAGTTGATATTAATACAAATACATTGGGCTCACTGAAACACTAAGACTAAAACTAAAATCTTTCAAAATACTATCCTAGAATAAAATCAAGCAAATTTAATCGACTATTTATACAAATGATTAAGAAGTTTCTTAAAGTATTTGTATGGTTAATTTTACTGCGTTCATTACTTTTGTTTACGTGGTGTCAGACACTATGATTATGAATTCTTAAACGAGGTGAGAATATTACAACTAATATACACAAAAAAAATCATAAAAAAATTATTCAGCTTCAATTTCTATATTTTAGAATTCCTACAAATAGTTTTTAAAATTGATTTTATAAATATATCATTGAAAATTCTTGCACAAAAGGTATTTTATTAGGAAATTCCCAAGGAATATTCCTGAATAATAAAATTTACGTGTGTATTTTCCTCTATTAGCTACAATATTTTTTGCATAAAATATTTTAAAGTACTTTTTATAACAGGATTGATATCAGCAATAATATTCAGTGTCAAGAAAGTTTCTCAAATGTATGAAATGAAATTAACTATAGTAAAATTACTGAATTTGAATGAATAATATTTCAAAACTTTAATAATTTAAACTATTTATTTCGTATTCTGTTCACGATACATTAGGCTGATACGAGATTGTTACCAATATTGATTTATTCGAGAATTTTACAAAAGTATTCCGTAATAGTTTAGAACTAGTTTAAAGTATATTCCGCAATGTCAAAACAAAAATATCTTCAGAAAATTCAAATCCTTTACTCCAGCGCTATCATTTTACCCTTCAATGAAAACTCACATTCTATAGAACGAATATGTAATGAAAATACAATGTATTTCTGGAGGGTAAGATTCCTTTTTAGCTATCAAGCCCTCCATTTACAAGTTTTCTAAATATTATGGGAGTGGGTATCGGAAAAAGAATTGAAAATTGCGTTTTTATGTTTTCTGTGATGTTACGTTTACCCCTAGGCAAAAAATTTAAAACTAAAATATATCAGAAATAAAAATAAATAAATAATATTTTTATAAACAAATTCTATAAGAGATTGAATGTAAAAGAGTTTGCAAGTACATATAAGTATCAACTTTTTATAAAGTGTAATAATATTCATTTTTCTCTCCACGCTATAATGGACAAATTTAGAAAATGAAAATTTATATTATTTTTCGGAGAAAAATATTTTTTAAACATTTTTACATGGAAATAAATAGATATTTTCTTTTCAGACGAATATCTGTTGATGCGACTTCTGTTATATTTTCATTTTAACTTCGATTCAGGCGAGAATTTAATTTTTCAATAAGATTATATATGCAAATTACAAATACAAATAAAGAATGTATGAGGGTATTGTAATTATTTCTGCATCATAGACTATTTTATTTGATATATTGTTTTTTGGGCTTTTCAAAAACAACAGTTCACAAATACCGCTGATATTTCAAAATTAACGTCCTAGGAACCAGTATGTCATAGAATTATTTTTATTTTCTTATTTTCGTTTAAAAATATTTTGTCTTAAAGAATGTGAGAAATTAATTAAAAATGGAAATAAATATGGATTATTTTTCGTTATATTTTACACTAGCTATCAAATTCAAAAATATCTATTAGTATTCTATTTCAGTTGCTGTAAGTACATGAAATAGTTAATGAAATCATTCTAATGGTAATCTACATCTTTCTTATAAGCCTTTAAGAGGCTTAGCCCATAGAAATCTCAAAGTCAATGTATATTAATTTTGCAGTTCCTGTGGTTTAACGGCATTTACTACTTATTTCATATTGAAATTAGATTTACTATAATACTGTAATTTACATCTCATAAATCAGAAAACACGCTCTCAAACCTACATCTTTCACCGAACATGTTCCATTCTTAACCTAATACATCTACAGTCCTGAAACATAGCAACCTCATTGGCTAGTCACATAAATTAAACACATCTCCCTCTGTGTAGCCACTAATGGTGCGTAAAAGTTCTCTTTCACCTTTGATTCTCTCACAACGATTTTCTTTATGAAATATTTGTTTTATAAATTTTTAAGTTAAAATCCAAACTATAAATGTAAATTTTTATCTTAAATTATGCTTTAAACCTCAATAATCAAATAGTTGTTCTGGGCAAGTGAAGGCAAATTGCAGCTTGCAAAAAGTTTTAAAGTATGAAGATTAAAAACCGTGAGGTTCATGTGATTCAGCAAAACCATCAACCTGTAATTTACATATGTTTATATACGAGGGTGTTTCAAAAAGTACCAGTGTTAGGAAAGGAAAATGGGAATGAGGTAACTGATTGTGGTATTACCTAGTGATCTGTTTTTAAAAAGTCCATGAATATGATGCTCTATGCGACCCAAAAATAGTGACCATAACTTTTCCGGCCAATGAAACTGTCTTCGCCTTCTTTGGGGGAGATTTATCTGAAGCTATGCATTGTTTTGATTGCTGTTATAATGAATCTATGATAATATAGGCATAATAATGAATCTATGTCTCATCGACAGGGGCAACTCGTCTCAAAATGACAAAAATAATTCGTGAGGTTATGCAATCAAACTAACAAATGAATCAGTGTCAAATACGTTTGGGTATCTTTTCATAGATGAGAGCACACAATGGTAAACCCAACCTGCCTTAAAAACTTTATAAGCCATAAAAATACATATTTTTTGAGCTTCTTATGCAAATTAATGATTCTATAAATTAAATAAGCCTTAAGAACTAACAGTCAATACGGAATGAATTAAGGATTAGAACTTCATTACTTGTGTTGAGAAGCAGGGAGCGACCTAATTTACACTTGCTTGCGTGATGACAAAAACTAGATCTAGTGTTCTCTTAGGCGAAGTGATTCTAAAGGTTTACGCTATTCAAAAGAGAAAGTATCACCTGCTTTTCGACTGATTGTGACTGTAATAGTAAACACGCATTGAGAAGCAACACGATGACTATTGGCAACGATCTTCGTTATTTTGAACCTCGGTGAAGTAACGAGGATGACATATAAGCCGGCACCTACCTCACCGAACTTTCCTGCCACGCCAACGGCAGAACTTTTGATCCAGGGGAAATTTTGCATGCGTGAATACCGCTGTACGAGGGGTCTTTAGTGGCATCAGAGCTCGAACCAACGTCTAAACGAAAACCACTAGCAGTGAGTCCATGACCAGGACCACTATGCTACTGCGGCTACCTCTTTCTACTGAACTGGAATGAAAAGATAAAACTATCCCGAAAAAAGCCACTTTCGTAAAACTTTCCCCTGAAAAAGAATTTTCCATCCTTCTTCACGACAGGAAAGGTAAAATGTTAAGATATAAATAATCTATACACAAAATTATTGGCTAGTTATTTAATTTAAAATAAAATTTTCCATTACATACTCCACTTCAATTCGCGTTAACTTAAAAGCATCCAAATTTTAAAAAATTTAGTCGCAATTTTCTGAATTAAAATACAAATGACTTATCGCTACGCATTCTCTTTTCTGAGGAAGGGGATCAATTTGTGGCTTGCAAAAGGTTTCAATGTAAAAACTCTAAGTACACTATTTTACAGATGAAAAAAAACAGGCCATTTAACTATTTAATATGATGAAAAAAAACTGCTTCTCTAAAAACACGCACATACTAGAAAGCATCATAAAGGTTTGATTGTTATTAAGAATAACCAAGATCAAGATATGTCTGGATAAATCTATCCTCCTTATATATATATATATATAATATTTTATATTATAACTCTTAATAATGATTTGTTTGGTTTCAGGAAGCCGTAGATTGAAATCACCCAATGTCTAAAGAAGATAAAGTTCTATCTCCTGAATTATACAATCACGGTCTTCCAAAGGTTAAAAAAACGCTGGAAGAAATGTATAAATTTGAATGGTAACTATTCATGTGGAAAAGGTTTAAGAATAATGAATAAAAATGAAGTTTCTATCCCGTTTATTTTTAGTAATAATTAAAGCTTTATGATCATTCTAAGGCTTTCTGAAACCCAATAAATTAAAATTGATTGCGGTAATTTATCGCATCATGCACATATGGACCAATTAATATGCAAAATAAATTAATGCGGTAATTTATCGCATAATGCACATTTGGATCAATTAATATGCAGAATAAATTTTATCAAGATATCAGGGTAATTTCTTAAAATAATTAAGACTTTGCAATACCATCTCGTACAATCAAATGTATTTATAAATTAAAAGTAATTTGAATTCTTCAATTAACTCTTAATTCAGACCATTCTCTATAATCAAACATATTCATACAGTTCTTCCCAAATTCGTTATAACTATACAAATACTCTATTAATATTATTATTATGGCTACAAAAATTGATTGAAATGTAAAGCCCCTCATGGCTATAAAATTTGTATTTTTTATCCCATTTTTAAGATTATTGTTGTTCCTGGAAGTTGCTGATGTCTTCAGTATGTAATTTACTTGTTTTCTTTACTCCCAAGTGTCGTTGGTGCTCTGATAACTGAAGAAGTTGGCTATCCGCCCGGAGATGGGATTAAAACAGAGAGGTATCGTAAGGTTTCTAACAGCAGATAATTGCGACCCTATACAGCCTCGGCCTTGCACCTTGAGACTTTCTTCTCTTCCCGAAAATGAACGAGCCCTTTAAGGTCCATCGCCTTTGTACTGAGGACTATATGAAAGTTTCTATTAGAGCATAGTGTTGACAACAACTGCTGGAATTCTTCACCGACGGTATGCACAACGAGTAACGCTGGCAAAGTGCTTGGAGAAGGCTGGGATTTATGTTGAAAAGTTTCACCGAATTGACTCTCCATTACTTGTTTTTCTAAAAGTTTTAGAAAAACAAGCAACATACACCAAAGTCAAAAAGTTTAAAGATGAATTTTGGAGAGAGAATTATCTTCTCAGATTTCGGACAAAAATCAAAACATATGTATTAACTAATTTATATTTATTTGTATTTGTAATTGTAAGTAATATAAGTGCAACTTGTAAATTTTAAGTTAAAAAGTAGCAAATGTAAAAAAAAAATATTTCATTGTATTTAATTATGCGAACGTGATTACTTATTCAATTAGAAAACAATTTCAAAATATCACAAATTTCGAAAAGAAAATTCAGCCGATATTTTAAAAGTAATATCAATACGTCAATGTAATTTTTTAGAAACTAAGTGTTAGATAACCATAAGAAGTAGTACAACTCTTTTAAACTGAACTTTTTTTTAAAAAAAGAAGAAAAGATGCAAAAGATTTTTTTTCTTTATGCACTTAAATTTAATAATAGAAAATTGGTAAAAAAAAATTTAATAATTAATATAGTTGTTAATGTACTTTTACTTCACTCTAATAAAAGCTATAAAAGTAAAATGTAGCTAATTAAAATCATATTAGGCTTTTATTTAAGATTTCCAGATCAGAGTTATCCAACATAATGTAATATTTCCAGATATATACAGATATATAGTAATTTAGTACATATATCTGCATAATATCTATCTATTTACAAAAATTCATTTGCTGTATAACTTGCTTTTTATAGTGAAATTTAAAATTTTACAGTTTTGGATCCGTCTTCCTTGTAGAAACGTTATTACTTCAAAAAAGTACAACAGTAAAATTTTTAAGGTATCCTGTATGTTGGGGTTGTTCCTACCAAAACATATATTTAAATTTTGAGACTAAAATCAATCTCTTAAAAGGAAAGAGGAGAATAAGTTTCAGTTAAAAATTATACATCAATGTTATTTGACGTAATGCTTCGTGTCAGAGATAAAAACGTATCACAAGAAGAAAATAAGAATCTGTTTTTGCATTAAATGATAAGAAAAAAATGACAAAAATCTATCCTTAACAGTTCCAATAACTTCAACACTGACTGACGACTTATTAACGTCAAACTTAGGAGCAACATGCGAGCAATTATGAGACAGACCTCATAATTTTGAGATTCGATTAAATGACGAGGTCGATACTGAAACTGGATTCTACCTCTCCAAACATCCACACCACACCTTCAGGAAGCTTTGAGCTTCTACAGTTTTAACCTTGAATCAGCCCTACTACGCGATAGGTCCTTATAGAAATCGGAACTAGAATCCCCTATTCGACGGAAACAATGCTGGTGATAAGTCCGTGACCATGACCTCTTGGCTACCACGGCTAACAGTTTCACTACAGTCAACATTCAAATTACAAAGGAAGGTCTTACAGATAATCAGATCAAGTAGATACTGTAGTTACGTCTCGTTGACCTATATTTAAGTACTAATTGCTAAAAAAAATAACAAAATGATGCTGCATGTAATATTCTACAAAAGCAATTTTTATTTGTCTTAATAGACAACTCTAAATTGATTTTATAGGATTTCTCGTGTACAGTTAGAACAGTTTGTAACGTTGTACTATTCGCCTTTTTCTTGTCCATTCTTCTCTTGCGGATTCTTCATGATTTAAATTTACGAAAAATAAAGCCTCGATCCAAGCAACTGAAATGTCATCAAGGCAAATCAGTTTGACTAAAGAATGACTGAAGTGAAGGGGAAAAATTGATATACAAGAGACACTGAAATTAATAGAAGATTAACAGGAGAGAGAATAAAATGAAAAGGCAATGGAAACTTCTTTGATATTGCTGGGTTAATGTATCTGACTCGGCCTTGTAGAAGTTAAGAACAGAGCTTCGCTTTAGCTGCACAATCACCTGATCGAACTCGAATATCGGAGTTAACTTGATATTTAATATTTACGTAAAAGAGGTTAGTAAATGCATTGCGGGACAATGAATTGATAGAGAACCTTTCCATTCACAGCATAAATAAATAAATAATTTGAATGATAAAAATAACAATTTAAGGGTATAAATATATAAGTAACCTGTAACTGTTTTAATTTATTGAAATTTGATATGTGTGCACGTAGAATTTAAGTTGGAGGCTTTAAGTGCGATTTAAAGTAATAAGATGTAAAAAGCTGTAGATTCTAGAATAGTTTTATATATGTATTTCTTTATTTTTTTTGTGTTTTTACTTTAAAAGTCAATTCGGCTCAAAAATTCACATGCCGGCTGAAATTGCTGCATTTTGATTTCGATAAATTTTTTTCTTCTTTTTTTTTGCAAAATAGAAATTTAGCATTCAAGTATTAGCGCGAAAATGAGTATTAATTTCAAAAAAGAATAGAACTTGGGGAACTGAGAACTTCACACTTAGTATCCATGAATACAAACCTTACAAAACACTAAAGAGCAAGTCATACTAAGTAATTAATCATGTAGAAATACAATTTATCTCAGTTTCAGATATTTACAAATCATTTTTTCTTGTTCCTTGTCCGTTTCTCACTAACGACATTTCGAATGCTTCATATAGAAATGCAACCAAGTAATTAATTCTAATGATAAATATCATTTCAAGTAATAATATATATTTATCAAACACGAGCAGCTGAATTGTTTAGAAAAGAGGAATGATCATTAGGTAGGGAGGAAGATAAGGCAAGTCATAAAGAAAAAGGAATTTATTAACGGAATTGCTTAATGTACGATCATGAATGAATGGTTTGAGACGCACCCCCGTTGCTATGTGCGATGTTCAGTAAAGCGAAGGAAAATGAGAGCTTTCGGAATAACAATTTAATATATTCGCACAAATTAAATAACTGTAACTTTAACTGTTCTCTCCGTGTAATGAGGCTCAATTATGCAAAAGAAAATTAAGGTCAAAAAGAGCATTCAATGAGGGTTTTAAATGAAAAATGAGAGGTTGTGAATTTACTTGTGTTGTTGATTTTGTTGAAATATGTTTAAACTGTTCAATGAATGTAAAGAATTTCGTAAATCGCAGCTTGGGAAAGAGTAAATAAAGAATAAACTATTCCTGACAATGTCGTAAGTTCGAAGATTATTTAAAGAGTAAATGTGGTAGATACTTTTTTCGGAAAAGAACATGTACTCTCTGAGTTGGTTCCATTTGAATAAACTCTGCAATATAACCTACAAGTTGGCGACTAGCCTCGTAATTTAAAATTGCTATCAAATGTTAATATATTTTGAGGTGTCGTTGTTGATAGTCCAGATGCGAAAACTGTGACTAGAAGCAACTGATTATTCGAGAAGGGGATGAAATATAGATAATTACGAGTAATAAGTTATGCTTCATAAAAAAGTTTATTGCTTCATATACTTTTCTGAAAAAGAATTTATATACTGGGAATTGATTTGGTTTGAATAATAAGTTACATGTTGGCGACGAATCTCATATTGTAGAGCTACAGTCAAATATTTTGATCTGTTGTTATTGATAGTCTAATTACGGAAGCTGTGAAGTAGTAAGTGATTATACCCAAAGCGGATGAAAAAATGGATAATTAAGAGTTACAAGTTATGTGCTCATTAATTGATTGTTTACTATAAGAATATTACGTTTAGAAATTTGTCAGATTCTTTATCGGATAAGAATCCGCTTATTGGGTGTTAGGTTTGAATAAACTTTTCAATTTTCGCTACATTTTGGCGATGAACCTCGTAAATTAGAATTGCTCTCAAATGTTGACAAATTTTGCGGTGTTGCTGATGATAGTCCTAATACGGAAATTATGATAAGTAGTAAATGATTATTCCAGAAATGTATGAGAAAAAAGGATAATTATGAGTTATAAGTAACTGAATTAAGTGTAAGTAGCTCCGTAACTGAATGGTCAATGTAAAAAAAATTTTATTTATAAATTCTCGGTAACGATATCATTTGAAGCAATTGAAACAATTATATTTAAAACAAAAACCTTTCATTTCAAACGATATTGAAATAGCTGTGATGTTACTCTATTAGCTGTTTTGTCTGTCATCTTAAATGTTACTCTAAAATAAAACCTAAGTTTCCTCTTAAGTTCAGGAACAAAGTAACTAAAATAGTCAATTATATTTCAAAGTAGAATTTATTAATCCTCAAACAAGGAGAATGCTCTCCGCTAGCATCAAGTCGGTCTTTATTCGCGAGCACCTCAGTCTATATGCATATCAAAGGAGAGAGGCACTTGCACCGGGATGCGGTGAGGCGTCTTTCAAAATTGGGTCCTAATCTGAGAATTGGGACGCAAGACAAACAACAGAAGAACACTTTGGCGCACATCACCATCACCCTTCCTTTATGAGCGGTGACATTATTATCCATCTAATCAGTCTTTGTCGCTTGATACAAGTTATATCTTGTCACTTCACTTCTAAAGTTAACTTCTTTGCCACCACGTTTTATTTGATTGGTAAGAAGTTGGTGAAGCAAACATAAGATCAGAAAAGATACGTATGAAGTTAATTAAAAGGCAGATATTCATAATATATAACAACAATTTCTTCTTCTTTTCTTTGTATTTATTATATACATATGTGTCATTACTTGAAACTAGTTACTGTCCTTATTTCATTCAAAACTCAAATATCAAGGTTGACATCTTTGTATCCTCGGAAATGGAAGTTTAAGACACGATCAAGCTATAATTTCACAATCAACAGTTTTTAGATTTTATTTTTAAACGTAATATGACTATTGTAGAGCATGTTTTCTATGTAAATATTTCTTAAAATCATAGAATAATAATGGAAGATATATTCTCTAACATAGTAGAGTACAACTCTCAATTGACATTCAAAATCTAATTTTTTTTTTCTTTGCAGTAATCTAATAGACTTTAGACTAATTTTTTGTAAAATATAATATATTGCAGAGTATTTTTATCAGTAAAAGTTTAAATAGTGTTGTTAGATTTTATTGATATTTTCACTAGAGAAGACAATCAAACAAATTTGAGATACAAAGTAAATAAAGGCTAGGTCGAAAGAATGAAGAATTAATAAGAAAGTATAAATTTAAATAAATAAAAAGACCACTAAAATTCACAGTATTAAGTTTTGATGGTAAGAATAAAAGTTCTAGGTACATGTCTATGTATCAATGTTGCTAGAATCTTATTACTAATACACTTGAAATTAAATGAAAATACTGTGAAATAGACATGTGAGGTAATTTAAAAATAATGAAAAGAAAGTTTTTAGAGGGTGCATGTATGACTTTGGTTTTTGTAAATGTGCAGAGAATAAACCGAATTTCGGTTTAAAATAAAATAATTGTTATTTTTGTTTTAGGTTAAAAGAGTGGAAAATTCTTTGAATCATGAGGGATTGTTAAAGAGAACGATAAAAAAAAATTTTAATATTGTTCTGACGAATTTTCATACCGAACAGGAATATTTTTATAGACTGTGAGTAATTTTTTTAAAATAAACTTTTCACAAACTTTAGGCATGGTACAATATCAATATGAAAATTATGGAAATTTGAATAATAATGCTAAGATTTTTACTGGTTTTATAAAATAAATTTTTAACGATAATTATGATCTCTGAGGTAAAATGTTATGCTTGAAACTTCTGCAAATTTTTGAAGATATAAATGCATTAAATTTTTGTCAAGATGCACTCGAATGTAAATATGACAAACAATTTTAAAGTACATGCTATTGATTATTCATTTATAATTATCTATTTTTAAACATGTGATTTTCTTTGCAGAAACATATCACATGTATACAGATACATATAGGATATCTTAATGATCAAGATAGGATTCCCATTGGTTTTCTTTTTTTAAAGAGAGATATTATTTAAATTTCGCATAAAATAAGATCATTTTTCGATTCTTAAGGCGCTTCAATTACCCTAAATCAAGAATGGGTTTTATTTCAAACCCTATCAATTTTTCTTAGATATTAGAACTTTGCACATCATAGAGAAAGGAAATGTAATATCTTAACGATCTTGAAGAATATATGATATGTTTAAAGAGGTCTAAATTTTTTAGTAAAAAAAAGAATTCCATATGAGTTTGCATAAGATTTTAAAAAAATTGCTGTTTTCTCTTAAGTATTACGGAATAAATAATTTAAACGACTGAGTAATATTCAATGTTATTGCTGCCGCAGATATTCGATTAAGGTTATATTTTTGAAAACAGTGAAGAATCGAGTTTCAGATTTCGATTGATTTGAAAAATTATTAAGGCAATGCGATGCTTGCATTACTTGTATGCTCAAGCCCACCTCGTTTTTATTTTTTTAGCATATTACCAATCCGTAGGCATACTAGATAAACAGTTTATTATTATTTCATAAGCATTTGTTTAATAATTTAATTTTTTCTTATGTTCATCAGAGTAATATAAATACTATTTATAACATTCTATTATCTCTATTATTGTACCTATGTATATTACAAAATGCACTGACGATCTAATTTTTGCTACAGTCATGTCTAAAAAAATAACTCATTATCGGTAAAGAGTCTCTCTCTCTCTCTCTGTATATATGATATATATATATGTATATATATATATATATATATATATATATATATATATATGTATATATACTTTCTATATATATATTATATATAATAACATTATATTATATGTTAATTAGGTCAAATGGTTCTTTTTCCTATGTGGTCAATGAGTTTTACTTATGTTCTACAGGATTGACGAGATAACTTTTTGTTAACAACTAAAGTTACTTTTTTGCCTTAACTACATTTTACTATTTCTTAAGTTTCAATTTCTATTCTATTTTATTACATTGTATTTAAAAAAAAATTCAGTATTCTGTTTTTAAACTCTTTTTCTTCTCCTTTTTGGAATTTAATCTGTATTATTTAATTTAATTCTTTTTTTATTTTCATGATGATTTTTTTTCTGTATATATATATATATATATATATATATATATATATATAGAGGAGGAGAGAGAGGAGAGTGAGTCACACACAAGAAGATTACAGACAAATATCATTCGTTTTCAATCAACATGTTGTTGCGAGGAGCTATGAACATCGTTAAAAGCGATTTATTGAGAGGTTTCATTTGATAAAGGAACTGGATTCAGCTCATGATTAACTGAAAATGGTAACCTTGTAGTGAAAACAAATTACTAATGAGTTTTGACAATTTTTATTCTTGGGGTTGCAATTAAATATGGTTTGCCAATTGAGGATGATTTTGATGAATTCAGGTCATGTGTTTTGAAGAAAATTCTTATTGAATAAGGTAAGATAATTCTAGGATTAAAGAGATCTAAAACTTGATAGATGATTTGCAAAGAGATTTTGTTATCGTTTATGTAGATAAGGTTCCTGATTACTGAAATTGCATTTTTCAAATTTTACTTATCATAAATTATTGAGTAGAGACATGTAATGAATAATAATGCTTTCCAGTTATCCAAATATAGTAACAGAGAAATAAATAATCGGTCTTTTTGGCTTCAATAAGAATGGGTTTTCCTTACTACATATGAATTTCCATATATTTTCTTGCATAAAATTTCACAAAAATCCTGTAAAATTTCGAGTATTGTGAGATGGATATAACCCTATATCACTAAATCCTGGCAAACTCCTTCAATCCATTCTTCAAAAATCTGTGACCATATTGATAATACCCGCTTATTATTAAAAGAATGGTTTTGAATGAATCAAAACATGAAGGAACAAGGAGGTATTCTCTATACATGGATATGATTTGAGAGACCGACTTTTAACTCAATAGATATTCAAGATTTAATTAAAGGTTCTTGCAATTTTTAGCAAAATATCTTTTAATCAACAAATAAACAGGAAAAATTCAATACTCTCGTTAAACTTGTATTACAAGAGAGATTTTTATAGTTTTGGTCAAAATCTCTATAAACAAATTCAGGGGTCTCCCTCAGGAGTCCATCAGTATTATCAAAGTACAGTTTTTTTTAACTTTTTGTTATTACAACAGATTGACAATGATTCTTACTTTCTTTTCCGTTACATAGATGATCTAATTATTTTTAGGTAAAACTGGAGGTTTTTAAACCAAATATTTCTTTTTTTACACATTACCTCAAATTATAAAACTAATCTTAATTCAAATTACAGTAGAATTTTTAGATCTCGATTTGCAAATAATTGACAATAGACTTATTAATAATATTTTCCGATAAAGAGAGAAGATTCAGATTCCATGTTATTAAAATACCTTTTGGACTGATTAATCTACAGAGTCATTTATAGGAATATTTTATTGGCTTTTCACTAATAACAAATTAACCACGCATAAAATAGACAAGTTTAATAACATTAAATTCTTCAACAGTCTGTTTGGATCATGATTATCAATAAATTTTCTTAAATGCTTACTTATACATCGAAATATATTAAACATCTTTGCAGAATCATGATCCAATTTCAAATCCACCGACACAACTAATAGGTCCTACAAAGATCGAGCATTAGTGGTCTAAGCCGTGAAGAGATTTATTATTTTTACGTTTACACAGCTTACATTTTTACTCCCGACTCTCGGACCGTTATGCTCCTTATTTCGTACTACTTATTACCATTGATTGTTTGCATCTTTTTACATTTTATTACTTAATAAAACAATGACTTACTTTTTCAAATTTATATGGTGATGATGTGTTATTGTTTTCATTTTGGGTATGTGATATATCATCTTTGAGCTTAAAAGAAAATCAGGTCTTACTACTCAATATTTGATCTTCATTTCTTTGATGTTTGTAAGTAAGTTTATATTTTTGATTTGTTGATGAAATTTTTTAGAATGATGAGATTTTTGTTATTTTTGTAAAGATTTTATCGTTTGAGAGATTTTTTTTGACACTTTGGACTCTTTGTATTTGGATTTCCCAGATTCAGCCTACAAATTCATAGATTTTTATTTTTTGTAGATTTTTATCCTTAGTTTGTTGCATCTTTCAATCATGTGAACTCTTTTCAGATTTGGTTTCTAATTCCTACCTAAGTCATAAAGGGGAAGGTTGGTCCGATGAACTAGTTTACCCCGCTAATCGAGTCCTCAGCCCGATATTGCTTTTTGACTTACTTGGGTTCCATAGTTTCATCTTATTTTTCTTTCATTGTTACATTTCTTTCCTAGTTTTTGTCTTTTAAAGTGTTTTAGAGTTATTATTTTTCATGGATTTTCAATTATAATATGATACGTAATGTGGCTTCA
>BMAW01129143.1:76785-116657 GCA_019974015.1 Nephila pilipes | reverse complement strand
TTTTCGCAGTGGTAAATATTTCTTAAGGAATGATATTCATACCATTTCATTTAAATTCTTTAATTGTTTTTTTTTTAAAAAAAAAGATTTTATTACAAAATGTTAAACAAAGAATTTTATCGATAGTAATTTGTGTTTTCTTTTCTATGATGTATTTGTGTGAATTAAATGATTTCTTTCACTCGTCTCAGAAATTAAAAAAGATAATTAATTTCCCTCAATAAATTCCTGTGAGAAAGGACTGACTTTTTTTTATAAAATTTCATCACACACACACATAAGATAATCATATAATAAACAATTTAAAAAGTTTCAGTAAATTTCAGCATCAAAACTGATCAATTCATAACAACTTTTGAAAATAACATAATACAAGTACTATAGACTAAATTTTTTTTCTATTTAGTTTTAAAGCCACTTTTAATATCGGATTATAGTTACGAATATCAAATGGAACTTTAAAGTTGATTATCTTTAAAAAAATAATTAAATTTTATGTATTCTTAATTATTTTTCTGTAATATAGAAAATAAATATTTTGATGTGAAAAATATTTCAAACAATTATTCTTTTTTTACATTCCACGGACTAAAATGTAATAATTCAACAATTATAGCAAACTGAATTCTTTTGAGTCTTATTACATAATCAAAATAGAATTAATTAAAATCGAAAGAATTTTTCCTTTTCATTTTTAAGTTTTTTCTTATATAATAATGTTATAAATGTAATAATAAGTCTCAGCCTCAAATATTGCTCATTACCATAATTCAATACTCTAAAGAACAGCCAGTAACGGTACTTTACTTTTATAACATGATAAAACGTGAAAGTTGGTGTAGGTGAAAATCGTTTATTTCTTACTAAAACTAGTTCTTTGTTAATTTAAAAAAACTATGACGTGGACTGTATCAAGATCTCTCAACGACACTGGGAATTTTTACAGTGCTGTTTCAGTAAAATTTCTCCCAGTAAAGGAATTTTGTAGATTAGTTAATGAAGTACAATGAATAGAATAAAGAAATTTACATTTGCAAGAGACAATTAATACGGAGGTTGGTATTTTCTGAAAGACACAGAAAATGAATAGAAGTTGTAAAATTGAAACATCTATTAAGTAAGAGACTTCTGGAGAAAACTTAGTTCTACTTACTCTCAAGGACTCGAACCATTATTCTTAATTCTTCCAAGGACTAGAACCCTAGTACAATAAATTAACGATCTATTATAAATAGAAAGTTAAATCATCAAGCACGTTCAAATAATTGCCACTGGTAAAGAAGGTTAGAAATTAATAATTGATTGTTCGACATTTAAAAAAATATTTTGTTTATCATCTGTGAATGCTTCACTTTATTTGTCTTTGATTAGACAACTTTGAATAAATTTCACGAGGACATTAAGAAATCTTTGAAAATATAATTAATGGAAATTATTGATTTTTCATTACAATTACAATAATACTAATTAAAATGTTTGTTTCTAACTAAGCGTGTGTAACAGAAAAAAATATCAATAACATATGTTCTTGGATTGTTAAAGCAGACATCTTTCAAGGATAATAAAAATACATTTTCCTTGATATTGTTCGAAATCAGAGTAAAAAATTCTCTTTAGAGTTAAATTTTGTAAAAGTTGGTAAAATACATTTTCTATAAAAACAATCAATTTTTTTTAAATATAATTCTTTCATGTGTGTGTGTGTGTGTTGTGTGTGTGTGTGTATTGTGTACAGTTTGTGTGTGTGTGTGTGTGTGTGTGTGTATTGTGTGTGTGTGGTATTGTGTGTGTGTGTGTGTGTGTGTGTGTGTGCACCAAATTCAGACAATTCAAATAATAAGCAATAATGCTTCTACTCCAAAAAATATATATACAATGTTCTTGGAATTAAATCAAAAGAAAAATAGAGCTAAAATAAATAACCAAATTTTTTTTTGGAGTGTGATCAGAAAGCAAGTCAGAGTAAAGATATAAGACTTCTGAGTTTAGTTTTGATAACATATAATATTATATTTTCTACTACCTTTTTTCCTAACGAAAGATTTCTTTATATATATATATATACTATATATATATATATTATCATATATATATATATATATATATATATATATATATATATATCCATATATATACTATATAAAATATATATATACTCTCAATATATATATATATATATATATCACATAATTAAGCCTGAAATTATATATATATATATATATATTTATATATCATATACTGTGTTTGTAGAAAATGCAACACCCATGAAGAATCATCCAGAATCAAAAGAATTAATGCAGAAACGACTTGTACTAACAAATAAATGATGAAATTTTCAAAAACGAAAGACAAATTAACAGTCCGAAATCAGATTTGGTTGCACCACCATGCGCTCCAATAAGTGCTGAACTATAACGACGTAGCATGGTCGAACGAGATGTTAGTATCTGCTTGAGGAAGAGAATTCCATATCGCTTGTATGCGCAACCAATTCGTCTTTGGAAACTGCAGGACAGCGGATCACAGGCGAGACGACCACCAATATATCCACACAGTGCTCAATAGGCGACATATCGGCGGTGAATAAGCAGGCCAAGGAAGATTGCATGCGTTGTGCTAACAACAGAGTCTCGAACAGTCCACGCGCATGTACATGTGGATGCATTATCCTGCTGAAGAATGGCTCAGGGATGCCTTGAAGGAAAGGAACGACTTCAGGGCTGTAGCACTTCACAGGACGTACCTGTTGCTTGAGATTACCTCAATTCAGTGTAATTGGATCGTCCATGATCGAATCGACTTCCAGACCATAACTCCGGGTGTTCACCCTATGCGTTCAATAATCCTCAGGAGGCAGCGTTGACCGGCATAACGTCTAGGCTTCAGAACACAGCCATCATGGTCACAATGATTGGCGTTGATTCATCTGAAAGACAACGGTACCAATCAGCTCGTGCTCTGTGCTCAAGCCTGCCGACGCAGCCGTCGATGATTCGCCGTGAGGGAATCCTGTATAAAACCTGCCGCAATCACGGTGCAGCAGACGACGACGAATTGACGAAGCCGTACACCTTGTCCTGTAGTAGCCAACGTGCTAGCTGCCTGGAAGGCTGTGCGATCATTCCTGCCGCCATGCGGGCAGTTAGTCGATCATCAGCGCTCTGACGATCACCTCCCATTCGCGTCCAGTGCTTTTTTCGGTTGTTCGTGTGCTCGTCCGGTTCCTGCATTCCAAACTCGCATCACGCCTGTGCTGTTCCGCTGCATGAGCTGCTTTGCGCGTGGGAAAATCCTCCTTCTCGAAGGCCGATTATCCTCCCTCCGTTCAAACTCCGTAAGTTGCTTGAATTTCTTGATCTTCGTCCGTCGTGGAGGCATACTCAGGTCTCTACTAAACGTTTGCCTAACAAATAATCATAGACTTTTTTTCAACGTCCGCTACAGCACTTCATTTATAACGCTTTCAGCATCAATTCCAGAGGGCGCTGCGCGCGCCGCTTTCTGCATCCGATGGCTCTAACTTCATTAATTTGTGCAATATCTATAATTGTTGACATTTGCTGCAGATTGGTCATTTGAGTTCTGATGATTCCTTCAGCTGGTGTTGTTTTCTATAACGGCAGTTAAGAAGACAATATATATATATATATACATATATACTATATATATATATATTTTTTATATATATATATATATATATATTAATATATATATATATATATATATATATATATATATATATATATATATATATAATGAACCTGCAATTCTTTAATCCCGAAATTAATTCGTACCTTCTCTGGGGTGTAACAAAAAGAAGTTGCATCACTGTTTTTAAATTAAAAAACGCAAACATTAAAACATGTACTTTGTTCTTAAATTTCTTATTTTAAATTTAACGCATACAAGGCTGTAATGTTTTAATACCATAGAGTACTACGAATAGCAAACAGATATTAAAGAGGGGAATAATCCAGCACTTTGACTATTAGAAAATTTCTAGAGATTTTACTGTAAAATTGTAGGTATTTAACAATTCAGATTTTATTTTACCACATTATGCATATATATTGAAATCTTACAACACTTCCGCAAGGGTAATTACTTTCAGAAAAACAATTTAACCAGATAATTCCAGAAAAGTAACTGCAAAATGCATGAAAAAGATGAAGAAAAAATATCATCTTTACAACGGTTTCAAATGTTTTAGTTACTTTTGCACATCGAGAGGTTCTTTTTTTATTATATATGTATGTATTGTTACTACAACTAATATTATAACAATTAGTCTTGAAATAAATAAAATTTAAGTATCAAAAGGTTAAAGATTTGGTGAAGTATAACAGCAAAAACTTTCCACAAAAAAAATTAAAAATTTTGATGGCTTAGCAACAAGAATTAAAATTTTGATATGGTTAAAAATAATGTATTTTCTGGTATGTTTGTGTATATGTTAATCATTAATATTACAATTATTACCATTAAAGAATATAGTTTAAACAATTAGAATTAGTTTTAAACAATTGTATTTTAAATACCAAAAAGATAAAAATGTATTGAAGTCCCATAGAAGATGTGTGGAATGTTCTAGGAAGAAGCCTTGCTGCACTATTACATCCTCCGGGGAAGATCCTACAACTTAAACATATGCTGATTGCGGAATGGGCACTCTTACCTCAAGAAATGTTGGACAATCTGGTACCTAGTATGGGGACACGATGAGAAGCCACCATTGCAGTAAGAGGAGAGCATATCTTATACAAAGGAACATCTGTTAGTTGTTCTTTTTCTTGTTCTTTGAGTTCAATAAAGCCTTTATTTTTGTTTGACTCCATGTTATGTGCATCGTATTCATTTTTGCGCAACTACGCTTTCGTCATCGTTTAAGTATGAAATGCTGTCTCTCATTTCTGAATTCCATGTCTCTCAGATGATTTCTCATAGAATTACGACAAAAAACACCTATTACTTAAGTTTTCCACACCAGTCTCTCTCTCTTTCTCTCTCTCTCTCTCTCTCTCTCTCTCTATATATATATATATATATATATATATAAATGTGTGTGTATCTGTAATTTTAAATGAAGTATGATGAAGAGGTAAGTGATATTTTGAGTAACAAGATTATTACAAATTTATCATTTATTTATATAAGGGAAAATTCCCCTCCACTCTGATTTACTAGAAGACATCTGTCTGATAACTGAGATACTAAAATGATTTCTATTTTGAATTTGTGTGGCTTTATTATTCAAAAATAGAGATTGTCTTATTGATTCCGTAGATGTATCAATTATGAGAATTTGGTGAATAGAATGTTCGGAAATTTAATTTTAAAATTCTAAACGTACATGCCACTCTATAGAAAAAAATTTCTGCATTTGTGTTTATCTGAAAATGTGGTATTTAGGATTCTGAAACAATTTCCGCAAAATCTACTTTATCAATAAGTCTAATATTTTGCACTTTATGAAATGGGGTTACACAGTAAATGTAATTTATATATAATGAACCCTTACAAATTTAAATAAAACACAATATTTGTTTAAGAATTATGAGAATTTGGAATCATGTAAAATTATTTTAGACAATAATTTATGATTTAAATTTTTCATAATTTTAATTAGCAAAGTTAATTTTTTTAAAAAAATATTAAATCCAAATTTGTATTTGTAATTATGTTCAGTGTATAGATTGTTATATTTATATATATTCTTCAAATTTTTGAAGTTATAAATGCAGAAGAATTTATGCCATATGTACCTATACGAAAATTAGAATGGCTTTTGAATACTCTTTTGTAAGTAAATCATGATAGAAATAATGCATATGCAGCAGTCATCATTTAATGCTAATATTTTCAATGAAAATTTCTAAAAAGGAAATAAGGCTGTTATATTAATTTTTTTCTTTCAATACGAGTAATTGATTTACTCCTACGTAAAAGCTTCTAATAAAGATTCAAAGCAGAAGCTAAGAATTAATGGTTTTAATGTGTGAATGATTCACGTTATGTGAAATTTGTTATATCAATATGTTCACCGGACATAAGAAATTTCATGAAATGGAAAAAAGTACGTAAAAGGAAAATTTGATACTTTTTAAATCAAACCATGTCAGAAACAATATTTTATAAATATATTATTTTTTCTTCCTTAATATTTCAAATTTCAATATAAACCTACCTCTATGAAGAATTAGATATTGCCTTTGATGCAGGCAACATTCTTTTCAAAGTTGAATTCTTTAGTTTGTATACTTTAGTAATAGGAAAAGAGAGCAATGGAAAAACATTTCTAAAGTAGCTGTTATGTTTTTCCACCCAACTGTGATAATTTCAAATTTATAATAAAACCAGATAAATTTCGAATGGATAGGATTATACAAATTATGCACATATTCTCAACTTGCTTTTAATATAAAAATATAAATTTCTGCATGTTATTTTGCTTCGCGTATTATAGGAATACATTGGTTTATTAAAGTACAAAAGGATAGATTCATTATTTTTACAACTAAAAAAAGTGGATTTTTTTCCGAAAATAAAGATATGTATTGTAAAGAAAACATGTGTTACATTTTCGTAATAATATTCTTGAAAAAATTTTTCTTTACTTCGTATCGGAATTTGGAATAAAAAATTAGAGGAATATATAAAACCGTCCAATTTATGAGATAACCTTCATGTTTCATCAGTAGATTTTCTGTGTTTGCGTAACTTAAGGCCAATTGTCAAAAATAGGAGTTACGAGGGGGTATCAAAAAGTGTTTATTATTACTAAGAAATGACGGAAATATCTGGATAAAATTTATTCTGCTTATTAATTGATCCTTGCGTACAAAATGTAAATTATATCTATTAATGTTGACTTGTTTGGTTTCAGGAAGCAGTAGATTGAAGTAATCTGCAGTATTGAGGAAATAGAGTTTAATCTGGTGAGTTAGCCAATGATAAATTCCGAAAGGTTAACTAGTTCCTAATTTAGTTACAAATATATAATTCTGTATGATCACTATATAGAGAAGAATAATATATTTAACTCGATTACTTTTAGTAATAATTAAAATTTTACGGTACTCTGGGATAATAATTGGAACTTTACGATGTAGCCAGTTGCTTAAATCATCGGTTTTTTGACACCACAGAAATCAACATTAATAGCTTTACTTTACTATATATATATATATATATATATATATATATATATATAAGGATGAATGAATATGCTGGATAAATTTTATAACAATATATCCCAGTTATTTCTTAGTAATAATGAAAATTTTTACAATACTTCCTTGTAATTTTTGAAGCAGATTATGAGAAAGAAAACAGATTATAATTCTCGCATAATGTTATATGGTAAACACACGAATACTCATTTTTTAAATTGTTCAAAATCTTTAAAGCGTTTTATAAATGTGTCATTTTGAATTTCAATATATAACATTAAGAATTCCTCATGGCATTATGGCTTGAGAGAAGAAACTTTAAGCAAATTCTAAACTTGAACAAACGGATTCATTGAAATAGATATTAGTAGTGTATACTCAAGATGCTAAATGGTATTGAAATCAAAATATAATAGTGAGTATTTTATGCGAAAAATAAATTCTGAGTTGGATTCACGCATATTCTTTGAAATTGAGGGAAGACATTTTAAATTCTTGAGTTTTCCCTTTACGAAGGGGTATCGCAAATGTTTAATAATTACTTATAAGTAATCAAGACAGAAATTGAAATTTTATTTGTTATTCTTAAGTATTATCTACATAGTAACCAGACAGAGTCATATTTCTGCCTTGTTTCGAAGAACTCCGTAGATTGCATCGAAAACCATTTTAACACCTCTTGAATGAAGTCATTCGTGCCGTCAAATCTCCGACACCACAATAGTTTTCTGAAATTTTGGTAAGAAGAAAATGTCACTTAGGGTGAGATCGGGATAATAAGACAGATGTGACAAAATTTCCTTATAGTATTGCTTTAATACCACAACCTCCTCTCGAGATCTATGAGCAAGTGCATCGTCGGCAAGAAGATGGATGTCTTCGGTTATTATACTACACCGTTTCTTGATGAGAGATCACGAAATTAGTTCAACAGTAAACAGTAATATGCACCATGTTTGATACAGTTTTAGCCTCTGCAAGGGAGGTAGATATCGTGGAATCCAGCGTGCTGACATCTTGGTGAATAATTTCCAGCGCGCTGCACGGCTGAGCGCTATTTTATTCATGATCATTTGGATGATTGCTCTTCGGTCTAATAGGATAATGTTTTCCAATTTCTTTACTGTGCTACATTGTCCATGAGTGAGGACTTTCTACTTCCTATACCATCTGCGACAGACATGTAGCTAGTTTGAAAATTCCTTTTCCATCTCACAACGTCATATGACGGGCTATAATAGCCATTATTTCATCATGAGTTTGACGGGCACCGTAACCTTCCAAATGAAGGAACTTAATCACACTGCGAGCTTCTTAAATTCTCCATACTGCGGATTACTTCAATCTACGGTTTCATGAAACGAAACCAAAAATCATTAGTAGCTGTAATTTATAACATTATGCACATAAGGATTAATTGATATACATGAAAAAAACTTTAGATATCTCAGGTACTTCTAAGAAGTAACTAAAACTTTACGATACTCCCTCTTATATGTAAAAGGAAGGACCGAAAAAAGAAAGTAGATATTTTTTTTGTTTTCCTAATCCCTCTGGCTAACATGAGACTAGACCAGACCCATGAGTATATGAATGAAAATATGAAGAATGAGAATTTCTTTTAGTGGGAAAACAACCTGAACCACCAGAGGGTGTTTGGGTCATATCCTTTAAAATTGAAATAAGACAGCTGGAATTCTTGGATTTCCACTAATACCAGCAGATAATTTCCACAAAGAAAGTAGAGATTGTTGTTGTGTCTCATCTCGCGTTTCTGATGCCTCTGAATCTGAGTTTGCGACTATCTCTTGTTTATTTCGTCTCAGACGAAATCGTCGACAACAAAATATCCCTGTAGCTTTAAAACACATTTGACATATTTCTATATTCTTTTGAGTGAAAAAGAACGAGCTTTATGAATTTAATCGCAGTCTAATGTTCTTTTTTTAAGTTTGTTTAAGCAATTAGCTCAAACATTTCGAAAAACTATTTTTAAGGAAACACTTCGTAAATTGGAATTTCGGTTAGGTGATAAGAACCTCCTTTCCAAACTTCCTCCCCAAACTAACGGAAGGACTTGGTAACTCGATAGATTTAACACGGATCAGCTCCGCTGCACGGTGAGCCTTTTAGTGGAATCGGGGCTCGACCCCATGGTACGAAGATAAAGAAAAAAGTGAAATAGGAATCGATAACGAAGAATCGATAAAGGGGGATTGAAAGTGTAGAAATGATTGTATTTTATCAATTTATTTAATAGAGTCTGAAGTATATGCTGCTTTGGAAGATAAAAAACGTTCTTTTATTACTTTAGAAGATAGGAAAGGGATCTTCCAGAATGTGCAACAGCTTGATGCATTCGAGTAAAATAAGTAACTGTAACGGTGGCTGCCATTTTCGTGAATGAGAGTCTTGATTAGCGGAAACAGGGCAAAGGTGGAATTAAAACATGCATTCTGAGGTTGTAAACGAGAAATGAAGAGTAATGGCATTAGTTTTGTTTTCGTTTGTGCTTATTTGTGATTTAAGAACACATCGCTTCAGTAGGGCATTTCACGTATGAATACATTGAGAGCAAGTAGTGTATTGTGAGACTAATGAATAATATAATTTACTTTAAAGCTGATTTTCAAGCTCTTTGGGGAAATGAGTAAAATGAATGTTTTCTGGGAAGGGATTTACACTTTAGGAAAATAATTCTTTAATTTGATTAAAAGCTTCTGTGTTGATAATGTTTGAGATGTTTGGAAATAATGAATGTAATTTTCAAGTTCCAAACTGTTTTAGCTCAGAACTCTTCAAAACTTTAGGTTAAAAATTATGATCATTGACTCATTATGCATTGCAAATAATCTGATTTTTAAAAGCCGCTAGGTGTGTATTGAATATGCCGGCTGATTACTAAAATTTGGATTCCTTCATAACTGTAAATTAATATTACTTTTACGTGATTTCACGTTAACCAGAAAAGCTAATATAAAGCTATAATGAAAGCTAAACAAAGCTTAATTATTTTCCTTTCCAAAAGTTCCTTTAATATATGTCTTAGCTAAATAAAAATAGTTTTATATGTAACATGTATCATGCTCATATGTTTGATTTTTCTCTATACAATCTTTAATACCTTATTCCCTCATAATAAAGTATTTCAGTTTATTTCGAGTAAGAGAGAATTTCTAATGGGGGGTAGTATATCTTTTTATCATTTCTCTTCTTTTTTCTCCAGCGAGAAAGTGGCAATGTTCAAATAAGATATGCTACATTTCATAAAGTAACTTTCAAAAAATATATAGCAGCGTTAATAAAACAAATAAATGTTGTAATAATATTATAAAGTTACATTTTTAACTTTAATATGTAGCTAAAATCTCTTGAGGAATTGCATAGCGGTATAAAATAATATTTTATGCGAAATTGTGCCCGAGGGTTTCTTAACTATTCTTGTTGATAACATTAAAAAAAACTACCTTCCTTGCTTGTTAGTTAAAATAAGTTATAAAAATTATCCAGAAGATTAAACAGAGAAATAAAATACAATAAGTATTTTTCTTTACTTCGTAATTGAGAAATTATCTTTAATTAGCTGTAATAATTTCATAATGTAGGATAAATTTAAAAACTATAGAAACAATGTATTTTAATTCAAATTATTAGATTACATATTTTATCAGTATTGAGTAAAAATTCATTTTAACGTAAAAGTAGTAGGAAATAGTTATGTATAATAAATTAAATAAAATTTTGTATGCAAAATAATTATTAAAGAAAGCAGAATACAATATTTATTTTCTAAAAGGATTTTATTTTATATTATGAGTTAGTATATTATATTAGATCTGGCTGCAGGTGTGAGGGTTAAATTCAGATTTCAATTATTTTGCTTTAAAAATATATGAGGTTAATTGTTTGTTATGGATCTCTTTCTTTAAGCAATGGTAATATGACGAGGGTTTCATCTGAGTTGATATATCACTCTTTTTATTTCCTCACCACCCCACTTAAAACCGTTTTGACTAATTTGTTCTAATCTAATTTGTTCTGACTAATTTGTTCTAATGAGGGTGTGGTTGTTTACCTATCATTTTTCTAGGGACAAAAAGCTTGCTCTTAATGTATATGCTCTTCTTGAACAGAATAACCTTGAAAATTATGATATTACTGAAATAAAAGAATCAATTTTAATATGCACATCAAAAGTGTTTCTTGCAAATCTTCGGTTGTCTTAATTGAGTATACCATACCATTGGTTCTCAATCTTTTAGAGGCTGGAGAATTCTAAAGTCTCACATTTTTTTGCGCAGAATATTTACAATTCCAAATAAGCTTATAAGCAGGGTTGAACAATTTTGGGATCACGGTCGGAATGAAGGAATGACATTGCTCGCAAAAATTACCCCATTATTGAAACAAAAAAAAAAAATAGAATGGAGTAACAAGTGCATGAGCGGAAAATGGTCATCCCTTATTCAAAGCTTTATTTTTATAAAAGAATAAAACACCAAAATTAATTTTGATTGAAACGCACATTTACTTAAAATTACTTTAAAACTGAGTTTCCCCAAAAATACTTAAATTTAATGTGATACACAATTGTGATGATCGATGCAGATTTCAGAAATACTGAGACAAATAAATTGCACAACACTCACATATTTCCTCTTCAATATTTCTCATATTCTTGCGTTTCTGGGTTTTAATATAGACCATCATTAACAAAATACTACTGCCAGAAATATGACGAGGAAATAACAAAATTAGGTTTAGTGCTCTTATTTGCTGGACCCTGAAATTTATATTTAATTCTGAGATTCAAAGTTTTGAATAGTATTTTCAATGAACTTCGATTTTAATACACTATCTGAAAAAAAAAGTTGTGTTATTTGATTCATGGTAAAATAGGAAATGACAAAAGAAATATTCCAATCTAATTGTTCAGAACTTATAACGAAGAAAATATTTTTCAAAATTTACTTCGACTTACAATTATTATGTTTTAATTATATATGAATATTAAGTTTATAATTAAATATATATAACTTAAACATTTATTAGTCAGTGGTATTTACCGATTATAATACTATTCAAAAATTATTTTACTTTGTACTGAATTTTCTTTTGCAATTATTTTTAATTGTGTATATGAGTTTTGGTGGAACACTTGAAGTGGCTTCTCGAAGCACTAATGCATTTCGGATCACGTATTGGGCATCACGGACTTGGACAACACATTTAACGTTCATAAATCTCTTTTATTTCACACGGTAGGTCTTTAGTTCAACCGAGACACTGGCCTACCATGATTCAAAAAATAAATAAGACGTACGTTTTTAAGGGACGCTGGTTATAACATTATTTTCTTTTAAAGAACAATACTTACCTATTTTCAATTGATTTTCTAACACATTTATAGGAAGCAATACAGAGAAATTTGATACAAATAACAAACTACATTCCGTTAAGAAATTATGAGAGCATTTTATTTTTGAAAATTGTGAAAAAAAAATAAGGGTTCCCCAAATATAACTTAAACAAATGAAATATATTTTACAATATATATTTATTATAATTAGATAAATGTAATAAATCATTAATTAACAAAATAAAAATAAATAAATCAAAAATCATTGTTAACAAATTACAAGACCACTTTTCTAAAAAAAAATGACGTTTAATATCATATTAGTCGTCCATGTTCATCGATAGCCGCAAAACTCTACAATGAAATAACTTCGTGGTTAAGTTCGATTTTAGAAATATTGTGCAATTCTTTTACTATGGCTACTGAAGTTTATAGGGTGATGAAAACAGTTTGTTAATAGCATACATTTTGCGACATAATATATCCCAATTGATTCCTATAGGGCTTAAGTTTAGACTTCGACTTAGTCATGGCAAAACATTAATTTTTTTTTTCTTTTTTAAACCACTCCTGCGTACATTTATATACATGGCAAGAAGCATTGCCTTGATGAAATATCCAATTAGCACTACCTCATAAAGGCTCAAATAGTGATCATATCGCATAATTTGATATTGTGCAGAGTTCATACGTCCGTAATATCCGGAAATTCGTTGTAAATCGCATAATCCATCATGATTAAAGAGAGGCTCCGTAAACTGTCAATGATCAACCTCCCATTTATTGACCGAAACATTCTTCTGTTCCTTCCTCAAATCATGTCAGTATTGTTTGTAGTCATCGGGATCATCAAGGTTAAATTTCCTTTCATCAGAAAATATAATTCATTTCCATTCATCATTTCATGACATGATATTTTTAGCCCATTTCAATTTTTCAATTTTTTTCTTCTATGATGTTTCAATAACTTCGTGTTTTCTTCATTTTCGCAAATTTTATATTAGATTAGATTTAAGACCCTTCTAAACTGTAACATGTGTAGAAACGTCCCGAAATTTTGCAAATCGAAATCCTTTTTTAATTGATAGTCAGTCGAAAAGTTTCTCATTCATCCCGTGCTGTTAAAATCGTTTTTCTGCATATCGTTTTGTTTTATTTGAATCATCTTTACCAAATATTTCTTTGTGAATGGTAGTTTTAGAACGCTTTATTGATTTAGCTATCACTCTTTCAGATTTATCAGCATCCTTATAAAATATAATTTTTCTTACTTCACCTTTAGATAACTCTTCAAATAAATTCTGGACAACGCAATCAAAACTTGCTTCTTAAGTAATTTTAAAGTAATACTAACGCATGCGTTTTATATTGATTCTGATGTGACGTATAATATGTTAATTTTCCCACGTACTCCTATAATTTCTTACAAACACTTTATTCAATTTTTTTTAGAAAATCGAATAGATCTTATTAAAATCAATAATGATTTTTCAAGGAATAATCAGTACATAAAATGCTTACTGGTTCATTTTAAATAAACATTCTTAAAATTTGCATATTACATCTTCTTTACAAAAGCGCACACTCGTTAGTGGTCTTTTAATTTATTAACACAATTGCATTCTTGAAAAGTCTTATCATTTTTAAATACAATGTAACATCGGCTTAAGTTATTTTAAAGCATGTTAAGAATAAGCAAATATAGAGAAAAGAATGTAAACGCTTTTTGTGTTATCGATCAAAACATCTTAGGCAACCTTGTAACGAGGGCTATTCGTAATTTCCTCTTAATTAAACTCGGGGACTTTTATCAATTTGAATTGCGTAAAACTACTATTTTTTCCCAATCCAAATGAAACATAACAAGTTAAATTAATGGTAAATACATGTGAAGTTATTTGAAGATAATAATATATAAAGTAGAAAGAATTAATGGAAAATGAAGGGAGATAGAGGATAACGACTTGCTCTCAGAAAATTATTATTCTGATTGAAATTTTTCTCTTAGTTTAGTGGATTGAAGAGAGTTCCACTAAAAATATTAAGCTACGTAGTTAGTGTTGAAGAGAGTGTGAAATTAAAAGCGAGTGAGCTTGTAAGACAGATTACTTATTTAAATCATAAATTAGGATTGGGAGTTAAGCTGAGATTCTAGTGAGAGCGACATCGGATATTATACAGTGATAATAAATAAAGAATTATGTTTTGTTCTTGCGTGTCTTCAATTGGAGTGAAGTAATTTTTGACTACGATATCAGATTAAGATATGGCACGACAGCTAAGTAATGAAGGAGAAACGTCACAATATCTCAGAAAATTAGATTTGGCGAATTTTTTTTTAAAAAAAACGTGAAAATTATCGTGAAAAGCCTTTTCTCAAAATATGCGCAAAAGAGTTCCTCTTTACCTCCAAGAAAGAGGTGGATATAATGATAAATGTTGTAAATGTAAGCTTGAAAATTTTCCTACGTTATTCTAGAAGGAGCTTTTCAACATTCATATAAAATAGTTTAAAAGTTCGTTGATTTTGTATAATAAATAACTGAATCGTCGGTAAGGGAACTTTCAGGACAACCAGCAACTCTCGTAACTTGACCATTGTTCAGAATTACGAGGTCAGGCACCTGGAACATGCTGTCTTTATATAAATTTTAGAATTTTCATACCGTTACGTTTCCGTGTCGTCTAAAAGAAAGAGAAATTTTGTTATAATTTCATTTACTGAGATCATAAGTATTTTTAAGAGAAGAAACAGTATAAATTCGATTAGATGTTTTGTGGGTTAGAACTAATATTACACATTGCAGGCACGCGCATGCGGCAAAATTATTTTCATTCATCAAAATTAATTCATAAATTTATCAGTAAAATTTCTTAAATAAAGTTGATTCAGATTTTTCTCACTATAATTAATATACATTTCGTCATATTCTTTAAATAATCAAGATGTTTTCACGTTTATTTCATGAGTACAAAAACCAGATTTTTATTTGAGGGAACGGTCTTCCCTCCTTTATCATATCACTATCTACAAAGATTACAGTAGGTAAGTTTTATTAGAGCAAGATTTACTGGAAAAAATCTTTTTGTGTGTGTATTGCAAATAATACAAGGAATAATTTTTCTCCTTAAATGTATTTAGCATTATACAAAGTCTCTTTAACATACCAATTCATAATAACACCGATTACTGCTCTGATTAAAAGTCATAAATTAAAATGATTGTAAGTTGTACTTCAATTTCTAAGCACCATTTTCATTCAAACGGATTAATATAATGTATGTAAAACAAAACCCCTTAATATATGTTCGAATAATTAGTATACATAATATGAAAAATTCGTAATATATTCCCTACGATACTGTAAACAAAAAGTACAACCTGAAATTAAGGCACGTTATTATTATTATTATTATATAATGTTATTTACATTTTTATTTTTTATTTTTGTTGACGACAGTACGAATGGAGTGTAACTGTATAAGTTGCAACTAGAGAGGTGAATTTCTGTTCTTTCGATGAACTATTCTAACCTACAGTTTTACAGAATTGTTCTTTAACCTATTCCATAAATCGTTAGATCCTTCGAACAAAACTTCGTTTGTGTTCAAATGAATTTAACAACACAGAATGCCTACATACTTTTATTCACACGTTTAGTTACTCTACACGTTTGAAGAAAAATAAAATTTAATGAATTTTTTAAGAATTAATATTTTGTAATAAATAACTGATTCTAATTTTCGCAGTAGATAGAAAGATGGGGGAAGAGACGAGAGCGATAAAAGGTAAGATTAAACATATAAAAAATAGCTAAGAGCAACTAAAGAGATGACAAATAACAAAAGAATTGTATATCGAATTTCCGGCTCTTAGCAATTAGTGGATACAACTTGAAACTGAAAAAGAATTAGTTTCTGACAGCACTGAACAGAATTTTCTCGTTCTTTTAGATGACCATGTTTAAAAAAACAGGTTACTCTTTTGATCCCTATCTTTTTCTTAAAGTTGAGAAAAAAATTATATTATTTTTCGTTCAGTACAAAAAAGGAAACAAAAAAAATCAGAAATATTAATATTTAAATAAATATTACTACACTTTTTATTAGAGAGCCCAAATATAATTTAATTAACAGATAGGTCCTGAATTTTTATAATCCGAACGAAGGTTCTGCAACGAAAACTAAATTTCTTTATCTTAGCTTTCCATTTATCTTCCCTGAGATGACACTATCATTTAAAAAAAATGAAGCCATTTTTTTTTCTAAAATAGATCTGAAATTTTTTATTTGGAATATTTTATTTTATCTGGAATTTTGGAAAAGGATTATCTTTTTCATAAAGAAATAAATGAGTTGCTAAGAAAGAAAGATATTTTATAATTCTCAATTTAAGTAGAATTCAGCCATGAATGTAATTACTTTATTTCGAATAAGAATTAAGGATGAAAGAAAGAAATTAAAGAAAAAGGTGTTTGAATCTGGGAAGTTGTACCCTTGCCTTTAATTTTCCCCCGTCCTTTCTTAGTAGATTAAATCGAATTTTCTTTTTTCATCTTTGAAAGTAAAGACAGAGAATCTCTATAATTTGTGTCAGTATTGTTAGAATGTAATTTTTCAGATTACGAATTTCAACGAAGAACTTCTAAAAAAATGTTAAGTACTCAGATCTATTTTTTGAATTATAAGTTATAATTGAAACATAATGCTTTCACTATCATAATTTTTTTACTTGTTATCCGATTTTTAAAATTCTTGTTATGCTTAAAAGCTACATTTTGAAACATAATGTTGCAATGTCTACTAATTATAATTAGTTCACTTTCCATATCAAATCTTAATTATTAGAGATAGCGACACATGTCCAATCAATGGATATTCACTCACAAATGAACCAAATTAATTAATTTTTATTCCAGTTATGAATATTTAAAGTTAATCTCTATGCATTCTTCCTGTAGCGATTTGGTCAAAACTCACTGTAATTTGAGACGATTGCCCTTCATTATTTAATTCTACTCTCTCATATATATTATTCTAATTAAAAAGTTAATAATTAGTAGACTCAAGTGATCAAGACTAATTATATTATTAATCACTAAAAATAGATATATTCGCTCTCTCTCGAATCTCACTTAACTCGTCCACTCTATATTATGTTCAATTAATAAAGTCTTAGCTTACCAATTCACTCCTTCTGATCCAAACATTCCTATAAAACAGTGTCTTTGCATCTTAATACTTAGACTACTAATTACTTAAATCCAAAAGAATCACTAAGATGCTCCAATCCAATTTATTAATAACAATCTCCCTTCCATTTCCTTTCAAATTTATTTCATTTCTACATCACTATCTTTCTAATACAATTCACTGCACTTCATATCTTCTCTTAATTTACCTAATCACATTTCATTTTGGGTTCGGAAGAAATTGTTATTTTATGCAATTAAAATTAGTTAGATAAGAGGAAATCGAATACAACTCACCACCACAAATTATCATTTGAATATTAAATTGAATTGTCTTTTACCGAGTCACTCGTTTTCGAGTAATTAAGATCACTGGGATTGAGTGTTCGATTCCTTTTAACCCTTTTTCTTATCTTTTCAATGATCCCTTTGATAAGTCTGATTCTGACATCTCACTTTGATTCTCTACTACCAATCAACTATTATCCAACGTCAATATTAAGTTTTTCTCGCTTATATATGTATCTGGTAAAAAAATTTATTTTACGCTTCATAATTTGAAATTAATCTACATGAATTAAGTTTCATTTTACTGAGAGAGGATTAATTTTAAACAATTCAAATAGAAAATTCCCTAAGATTAGTTGAAGGGAAAATCGTGATAGAGCCTTCAGTTACAATGTTATTTATTTATTTTTATATTTAAAGAATGAAGTTTCAACAATCAATCAATCAAAATGCTCGGAATAATTATTACAATTAAGGAAATGAAATCGTAGAAAAAGCGTTATAAAATTATGCTTACTCTATAGTGATATCTAAAGATTAGTGACACCTTAAGTTACATGGCAAACAATTTTTTGTCATACTTATTTGTGGAAACTTCTGGATAAGTAGTCACGTTTTCAGAAACCCTGACTAGTACCAATGAATTGTTTTATTGCTGTTTGAAGAAAAATTATTTTTGTAGTGGGAAAATTCTCCGGTCTCCACGAGCTTTAAAGAACGGAATGGGGAGGAAAGCAGGAGGGAAAGGAAATTAGAGAAACAAACTTTTTCACTAATGATACGAATCACTTTAACGCGCACATTACGTACGTAAAGTTGTGGCACATCTCTATTACCCGACATGTCTGTCACCTTAAAGATTAGTTGAATGGGAATTATAAAGTCCAACTTAATTTCAAGCACAAATAAAGTAACTAAAATAGTCACACAAAATCAGTTCAAGAATGTAGTCTGTTACTTTTCAAAATTCTATTTATTATTTCTCTAACAAGAGGAATGTTCACTATTAGTTCACTGTTTCTCACCACGGGTATTAACAACTTCAATAAAATTTCAAAGATTACTATTACCGGAATATGATGCGAGTAAATCCACAATGGAGAAACTCTCGACCATATTAGCGTCCAGTCCTAGTCCCTATAGATCACTCAGCCACGAAAGTAGCTCCCGTGTACTATTACAACCTTACTATTACCGTAACATTTCTATATCTCTCGAATTCAATTCTCTGTTGCTTTTATAAGACTTGATTATTTCAATTCGCTACAGTTTTAAAATTTACCTAATTTGAGTAACCACGTTTCATTTCGTCGGAAAAGCAGTTTAGAAATTTAAATATAAAATCAAAAAGGAACCCCAGATGTTAGTTAAAGGAAGGCTAGCGAATATTCTATGACACTAAGTACTTAAATCTCTTATTTTTCAGAGAAGTTCGCACTTTAACGAAAAAAATCAAGTAATCTACGGATTAACCAGGAAGTATGCTCATTATAACAACTTTCGAATTTTAACAGTAACATGAATACTACAGCAAAATGCAATTTCATTTCATTTCAAAAAGATATGTTGGTATATTTCCATAAACAACTTCTGAATATGAACAAAAGGAGGTGTTTTTGATTGATTATTTATCAAGGCTCTCCCGCTGAAAGAGCCATTGGCAATCATCCAAAGATACGGAGATCACAAAATGGGCTTAGAACTATTAAACTGATCCCCAAGAATTAACTGCGCCTATAGAAACAAGGAGAGTATATCGTAAAAGAGTATTTTTATATTTTTAACTAAATATATTCAGATTATTTGCATAAGCTCAGCATTACAGGATAGAATAAACATTTGCAAGTAGAGGCACAATAATATAAAATACAATATAAAATACAATATTAAAAAAATAAACAGCTTTCCAGATCTTTGTAAAATAGGAATATATATTATATTATAGTAAAATAGGAAAATATATATATTATATTGTTGAAAATATTTAAAATTAATGAAAGCTAAATTAACAAAATAGAAATCATTAAAATTGCAAGGTTAACAACATTTAAATGTTTGGATAATAAGTGTTATATATATATATATATTTAAAAAATCAAAAAGTACAGAAAAACGTAAAGTTACATAACCAAAATAATAACAAAGACAATCTGTGCTTGAATGAAAACAGAAAAAAAATCGTAATATTGTAAAATAGAAAGCAAAAACTGGTCAAAGTAAAAACCAAAGTTATATATATATACATATTGTTGAAAATATTTAAAATTTATATAAGCTAAATTAACAAAATGGAAATAATTAAAATTATGAGATTAACAGCATTCAAATGTTTAGATGATAAGCGAAATATATATGTATATATATTTAAGAAAACAAAATGTACAGAAACACATAAAGTTACATAAGCAAAGTAATAAGAAGGATAATGGATAATCTGATTGAATGAAAACAGAAAAAAATCAGGTAAACCACAAAATATGCACAGTAGAAAACTAGGCGGGAAACGTATTTTTTTTGTAAACCGATGGGAGAAATAAACCAAAACGGAAGATGAACTATAGCACATATAAATGCTGAAACAGAAAAGAGAAGAATTCGGGTACACTGAAACAAAATCGATTCTAAGTATAAAATTCCACCTACTGCATAAATGTAATTGAAAAGCAAAATCCAAAAATAGCCGAGGCAATAGTGATTTTGTTTATGAAATGTCAAGCAGTTGAGATAAGGGATAAGCAAAAGAATCCTGTTGTACTGTAAAATCTACTGGCAACGGATCTTTAAGATTTTAAATCTCGATCAAGTGGTGAAGACGATACCTGTGCTGGCACTTTCCTCTCGCACCTTCCACAATTTCAGGACTTTGAACCTCAACAGATTTAACTTGAATGGGCCCCGCTACATCAATGGTCTTTAAGGGCATTCGAACTTGAATCTACAACTCGGCGGAAAGAACACCAGCCATGACCACTGGCTACCGCTGGCTACTAGGAAGAGTAGAAGCAATAGAGCAGAATAAAATTTCTAAAATTTCAACAAAAAAAAATAATAGTGAACTTCACAAGTCTTATAAACATATCCTTCCCAGCTTTTATAGTTGTATTCAGAATCACAAAAATACTTACGAATTGCAAATTTATCTCATTTAATCAGAGTTATTCCAATGTTCTATTTCAGGAAATTCTTAGACTACAATATTGCATGATGTAATCAGAACAATGAAACAGGTTTAAAGATTTACAAAATTAAATGAGCTCATCAGACTTGGCTTAAGAATCTTATCCTCATACTTCTTTCACTACATTTTCAAACACATTCAGAATCTTATCATCATATAGTGCTCTTTCAGTAATCTGAAAGATATCGGACCAAAGTACCGCCGGAGTACTGGAAAATTACTAACAATAATGCATTGAAAGAGAAAATGCTATGTATTATTGAGTAAATTTTAATACAGTTCTCGAAAATAAATTATCAAAATCTCAAAATAATTAAAACCAGAAAACATTTTCTACTGTTCATTCACAGCATTAATTATTCCATTGAAGTTTAAGACAGAAAAAAAAAAGTAAGGCTTGCTTTTAAATGTAAAAATCGGATTGCTGATAGGGCTGTAAAACTGAAATATCGGATTACATAGTGAGTACTATCTTGTATAAATGGAATATACAGTGGTACCTCCCAATAAGGTACATACACCGCAAGAGATATTTTTTACTTTAATAGAGAAGGCGCTTCTTCGGAGGGTGCATTCAAATAAAATGTAATTTTATCAGAAATTCAGATTGTTTCAAAATTTAAATAAATGATATATAAGCAATATTGCCATTGATATTTGTTTGAACATGAAGCTAACGAAAACCGAAGATTCGTCAATAATTTTTTTTTTTAATTATTGCAAAAATATATGAAAAGAACAACAGAATTTTGTTCTCATTGAAATTTATTGAAAATAATGAGTTACACGGGTTTGTTTGAAAGTCTTCATATTGCAAGCATTTTTTCCCACGCGGATATTAAAGTCACTGACTATCATAAGGTCCTTCATTGTCACCAACTGTTATCATGACTTTTTTTTTCTTAATTGAGAGGTATATTATATGTTCAGTTTTTATGGCGCACTTTTAGTCTGGTCTTTCTTCGCCTTCTTCACCCCTTTCCAAACTATTTTTGTTAAAAGTTCACATCATTAATTACAGGTGATGACGTGAAAAATCTTTTATTTCAACTACAATTGAAATAAAAGATTTTATGTCATCATTGGTACCATTAGTACATACAAATTTCCATCGATTTCTAAATGTTCTTGCTTTTGAGCACCGTCACTGTTTTTGTCAAGTTCAATTAATTCATTTTCACGAGTAGTATTTTCAAGGAGGATACTCGAAAATGGAACTTTAAAGCCTACTTTCCATCGGTCCCTATCGTGAATTGCATTGCAATTTGCTGACACTGATTTTTATTCTTTTGTATTTTTGACTTCTGAAAATTGTAGCCAAAGATAACTGCATTTCGAATTTTATCAATATGAAATATCGTTTTGGATTAACTTTTTTATTTTATTATTCCCTTGTCTCAAAACTATCTCTTACTGATCACAAACTGATATGCGAAACCTTAAAAGATTACTATCAAAGAGTATTTCTATTTTTATCTATTTCTCTACCTATCTTAATTTTGAAACTTTTTCAGTCCCCCTTAATAAGAGGTAAGAATATTAATGTCCCTATTTAAAGAGAACAACAGATTTGTCCCTTAAATAGAAATATACATTATTCGGAGGTGTCCCATACAGATGGTACTACTGTAGAATAAAAATAACCAGTAAGAAACCAGTTTTTTAAGCATGGGTTTTCTTTCAAACTTCCCACTTTGTGTGACATAATTCTGAAACCTTAAATTTTAAGTAACATTCGCCTGTCAGTAACATTCATTTTCAGTAACATTTGCCTATCTTGAAGACGGGGAGCAATGTTAAGAACACGAGTTAATGCTTTCCTGAAACGCTTCTCTTATAAAGGAAAAGATGACTTGCCGGAGATGTCACCAGTAAGCAAATGAGAGTTTAAGCAATGGCCCCTTCACCTTGACGATGAATTTGGTGACTTGGAGAGAAACTACGCGTAAAATTTAATTTTTGAAATAATTAGTTTCAGTCCAAAAATTTTTATTAATCACAATTAAATTATCGTATTGCCATCCCAAATGATCCTGCATAAAAATTTCAGGTCAATTGAGCGCTTTAAAATGTGAGAAAAAAAAGCTCTTAACGTTTTGACACCCAGACAAACAATGTGAGTAGAAAACCCATTAAAAATTAGTTTGCTTGATTCATTTAAAATAATGCAAGTTATTCAATCTAATTACTTTCCACTACATCCCAAAAATATCTTGATAATACTTTTACAACAAATAAACAAAGTGTAGTGAAAACGAAGAGAATAACATCTCCCAAATGGAAATGTAAAAACACCCTTTTACTGCATCATCATCCTACAATGTAATGTGTACAAACCATCCGAGAGTTAGATGTGGCGAAACCACGAAAAAAGGCTCAAATGCATTTCCTGAAGAAAAAAAAAATTCTTTTTTTTGAAACTCAACCCATTCAAATATAAAAATAGAACTATAAAAGGAGTTGGGATAATTCTTCGCCGAAAATGTTATCTGTAACATTTTGACTTTTAGCCTCGAAGCAAAAAATTTTAAAATAGAATGCTAAGTAAATAAGTAATAACAGAATTTTTGAAAAAGGGAAAACAAACACAATTTGTGAGTAGATAAGACTTTTCAGTTTGCACATTCCCAACTTGCTTTCGATAGCGAAAACTAAATTTCGACGTTTTTGTTTACCTCTTCCCTTCCTGAAAAAATTTTATTACTCAAAAGAAAAAAAGAATTTTTGGTTGTTCTTTTTTAGAGGAAGAAAAGACAGTTTTATGCTCTTTTACTCTGGACAAACAAAAGTATTATCTGTTTTTTCAAAGTAAAACCAAGTGTGGATTTAAGAGAGAGATACCTGATTATTTTAATTTAAGATTTGACTCGGTCATAAGTATATATTTTTTACTAAGAATGCCGAAAAAATAAAATTACTACAAAAAGAACATGTTCGATATTTTTAGACTGGTGTATGTATGTCCGAAAGAGAGAAAATATATAATAACATTAAGTAAATATTTTAATTTAAATTTTTTTTAAATGTAACATCTCTTTGAATATATTATTTAACTTAAGAAAATTTTTCTCGACAGATTACATAAAGAAGGAAATTACTTAATCTAATTCCAATTCAAGAAAATTGAAGCAATTATGTTTTGACTTTTTCTTACTTACCAATAGTGAAAGTGACAAATGTATTGATCATTGATATACTTTATTTAATCAATGAACAGTGAAAACGAGTATGACTGTCACGGTTACAAATAGAAGATTGTAATCGTAAGAATCTTGGTGTTAACATGATTGCCTTATACAAATATTTCTTTTTGTAATTTAACCAGCATTTTTATCCTTCTTAAACGTCCTTATTAAATATCCTCAGTGGAAACTTGATCTCTCGATTTTAAACGGAATTGCGAAGGTTTACAAGTTAATGAGTTGCCAGCTTGGCAAGTATTTCATATACAAAAGAAGTAATGGCTTCAATTTCGACTTACGAAGGCATAATTTCTAATGAATATCTTGAGTTGAAGAATCAAAGTGAAATAGATAATTCAACTTAAGTAAGTTTATTGCATTTATTTAAGTAAATTACGACATAGAATTATACAGCTATAAATATCCCTGAACAATTACAAAAGTGTTAGTCGACCACATAAGCACTGACTCATAAGAGCCAAAACATAAACAAGCATAATGTACATAGATGTGTAGTTTAAAATGCCTGATGAATGTAAATGCACGTGTACAAAGTACAATAGCACAAAAGCATCATAAATTTCTGTGAGATAAGTGACAAAATTTAAGATTTTATTGCATCCAGTTTGGAGAATTTACACAGTATGACATTGTTACTTTTATTAACTTCGATATACTCAGTCCAATTTTTTCCCTTCGATTTAAAGGGTAAAAATTTGTATTATTAATACCTAATTGTGTGGGATAAAATATTCTGTTCGAGTTACTAAGTCAGAATAATTTGATGCACCGCATATTTACGGAATTCATTGGAAGCTAATGACTACTTTCTTCGTCTCACTGAATATTAAGAGTTAAAGAAATTTGGAATTACCCAGTCTCCAATGTATTTTTCAAAAGGGATTTTCCAAGAAAGACAGAATCTGTTTTATTATCTTTCGAACGTAGATTTCCTTTTTAAGAAATTTTACTACAGATGTGAACTGACGAAAATTGTTTTAGCTAGAGACTTATTGATTTTAAATCACGTTTGTCTTTTAAAACTTTTATTATAAAGAGAATTTTACTCTTACGATCGCTTTTACTGTAGTTTTTTATGAAAGTTTTGACTTTGCTTCGAACGTCATTTATTTCTTGAAAAAAATGTATAGTTTTCTCATGAACTGAGGAAAATAAGAATATATTTATAATAATGAAACAAGTTCAAATAAAATAATGTTATTATGCGTTGACCTGTATGTAACTTTTCAAATTTCTACATTATGATAGCATATACCTAGTGAAATTCTAAATATTAATTTCCTTCAAATTAGCAGTAAATTACAAATTTTTCAATTTTATTTTACTTATCTTCCCTCTCATGTATTTAAATAGATATTTTTATAAAGTTTTGTAATATGATTACCATTTACTCTTCTTCTGCTTCATCATATATAAATGTGATGATAATTAAAGCTGTAACACATGTTACTCTCATTACACTTCATCAAATCAATCTAAGATATTATTATTATACATTCCTAGCCACCCAAAATGCAACACCGTCAAGGATGTAACATAACAGCACGAGATTTCCACCGAGTGTGTACCACGATGGGATGCGTAAATTATTAGCATTTCAACATAGATTAACATCATAGTTATTCCGTTCTCCCAGATTGCCATTTTGAAGTACTGAAATTAATTCTTTGCACGGTTCTTTTGCGTGTACTATTTTATTATGTCTTAAAAAAGAATACGAACATTATTGGAACACGATTCTAAATTCGATCGTGGAAGTATTGTTGTTTCGAATCGAAGAATATAGAATGTGGATTTCTTTCCAGAAATTGGTGATCGTGTCCAATGTAACCAAGCAACAGTGATTCAGATCTTCAGAAGGGAACACCTTCTGTCGACGGCACCGATTTCATTCACCTCAACGCACCTACCCATATAATAGGCATATTGTGCGCATGGCAATGACAGAACGCTTTGCCACATCAGGAACCATATCACTGCAAATATGGCCCGAAGCACAAAATTCGGTATCCACATATATACCATTCGAAATCGTTTGCAGAGCAGTTGAATGTCCGCAAGGCACCCATTTTTGTGATTACCTTAGTCTCAAAAGATAGTAGGTGGTTCATTAAATGGTGAAGATGGATTATTGAATGACTTAGTTTAGTTTTTATTAACGTCGCACTAGAAGCAATGTGAAGGCTATTGCCGATAGACCTCGAGACTATTGGTGATGAGGATGACACCTAAGCTGGCAGCCCCCCCTCCTAACTTCCACACCACGCCTACGTACTTTGGGTCCCGGCAGATTTAACGTGCATCAGCCTCGGCAACTCGGCAGGTCTTTGGCAAATTATTGAATGGCACTCATTGAATGGCATTATCTTTACATACGAAACACGCTTTCGCCTCTTGCAATATTACTATATAGTATTAGAGTTTAAACACACTGTGAAGAGAGGTTGCTTTCTGTTATCTTATGTCGCCAAACTTATCCTGCACCTATTAATATAGTTTGAGATCATATTGGATTCTGTTTCCACACACCATTGCCGATTCAATGATACTCTAGTGATATATCACTGAGTTTTTGGCTCCTGTTGGCTCTTACTTTAAAAACTTGTCTGGGGACTTATTCCAACAAGAAGATGCGCTACTTCAGTTTATACAATTTCACTGTTTGCTGTTATTAAGATAAGAATACTGTTATAATCTTTGTTTTATGATGCGATTAGATAATTGAATGATTTGACCTTTGAACCTAAATCTAGTGACAAGGACGACATAGAACTGGTATTTTCCCTACCAAACTTCCTCACGTTTCCTAAGAGAGGACTTGGTACCTCAACTTGCAGATTTAACTTGCATCAACTCTATTGCGAGCCTTTAGTGACACCACGTCTTGAACCCACGACTCAACAGACACAATTCTGACCTCCAGCTTGCGACCATCACGACTAGGCTACTGTGGTTCCACTACCGTGTCGAATTGTTCGCATCTAGGAGACCTGGATTTACATTACACAACGAACGCCAAGGGGATTTTCCACATTAGTATCACTTTCTATAGTGCTTATTCTAAATGTCGAATTAACAAGCAAAATAATTTCTTGACTGACTATTTTTTACGTCTCTATGACGCCAACCTTCACTCAGATGTGCCAGCATAAAAAGCTCACATGTCCCAGATGATATGTCAGAGGCAGAACGTTTTCTTGTTCACCCCTTCCCGATACGAAGAGTCCTAGAATATTTTAAAATGTAATACTTGTTTATTTAATTTATTATTATATATTATTATTATATTGTTTTTATTTTATTCATGTGTTTTTATTATTATATATTTATTTATTATTGTTATTATTTTATATAATTATTTAATCATTTCATTATTATTTTATATTACTACATTATTTTATATATTTTTTTCATTTAATTATAGTGAAAATATTAATAAAAATATTAAATTAGTGATATTTTAACTTAATATTTAAGTTAAGTTCTCCGTAATTGCGTGACTTTAATCTATGTAGATAAAACCTCTCGGTCATTGGATAAACACCCGTGAAAAAAGACAACTGATACATAACAGTAAGAGGGCTTTACAAGTTATTGCATAACGCGTACCCGTTGGGCTCCAAACGTCGTCACAGATATTCTCAAAATCAAGCGATTTGGCAATGCCGTGACTTTTCTTACCCGATGCAGTGATAATGAAGAGACCAATTATTGAGTGGTGGTGAAAATTGGATCCGTCTCATAATCACAGAATTGAGTCAGAAGTTAATCGAGTAGAGATCCACATAATTTCCTAAAAACTAAAACATAAATGTCAACCTAAATATCAAGTGCACTGTATTTTGGTATATTTAAAGTATTCAGCCAGTTCAATTTCATCTTAGAGGTGAAATCCTCAATACTGTAAGATACTACTAAACTTTGATAAAGTTTCGAAAGTGCAGTGAAACACAAAAGGAGATGAATGCGTAGTAAAAAAAATTGTCTTGTTTTACGACAATGCTCGATTTAGTGTCACTCAAAGTCAAATTGAGGAATTCGGTTGGCAATATTACTGTTATCTCCCCAATTTACAGTCTAGAACTGATACCTTTTGCTGACAATTTGTTCTTGTACACAATGACCAAAAGCACTATTAGTCATTATGTGAATAATTAAGGAAATCTTGGTCGAATGGGAGAATGATATATGAGAGAGTAAAACAGTTATAAAATAAGAAAAGAATGTGAAAGAACGATAACTTTAGTTATGTGATGAAATAGTTTGAAAGAATACTGGCCATAATAGTTCAAATTTAGGGAAAAACAAATGAAATAAAATATTAATGCTGCAGAAGATGTGTAGTTGTCTCTGACAGCCAGGTACGCTGCACAACAATTTCTCATACTTATCATAATATTGCAGATTAGTTGTAGTTTCAAAGAGTACCAAATAATACAAAGAGCTCTTTTCAGTTTTGTAATGGAACTTGGTGGGTGTATAAAAGGGTGCTGAAAGCTGTCTCCCAAGTTTATACCCGACATGCTCAATAGGATTCGGATCAAGTATGTAAGCAGGCCACAACATGAACAAAATATTTTTCGTTTCAAGAAAGCTATCAATTACCCTAGCACAGACACAAGGCACGATATCATCCATAAATATGAAGTCATGATTGACATCACCTCTAAACAGGCGAAAATAAGACTCAAGAATGTCTCTGTATCGTTTAGAGTTCATAGAACCTGTCTAAAGATATGGAGGTCTGCTCAACCGTCCGGTATCATGCCTTCCCCCATCATAACTCTCTCTGGTGTAAAATATAGTTTCCGTGATTTTTTCCGAATGAAAAAGAATCATACACGTTCTCTCCTTATCAATAGTTAATGAGAATGAGTGTTAAGATAAAAGGGAGATTCATCACTCGACATCTCATTGGTCCACTCCAGTCACAAATCCTAGTACTGATGTTCAAAATTCTTGTTTCAATGAGTGTATTTATGCGCAGACGTAAGGGTAATTCCAAACGTTTGTTTGTCATAGAGCCTAATATGATTGAGTCTCCTTTAAACAGTATGTTTGGAAACTAGTGTTCTTGTGACGACTTTAAGCGCTGAATCTAATTATCTCACACAACTGTTCCCTTTTATATCGAGAGCTAATCGCCAGATATCGATCTTGTCGAACGGTTGTGACTCAGGCTAGACCTGATACTGTCGTCGGTTAATATTTCCCGCCCTTTGAAATCTCTGCCACAGACTTCAGAACATTCACACATTCAGAATTTGTTTTCGAGCATTCCAAAGATCCTTCTTTCTGCAAACATTTCTGGTATCGTCTTTGTGCCATCAATCATTCTGTTTAGTGGTTAAAGTGTTCCTTCAATAATTAATTAAATGAAATGTGTCTTAGTTACTCATTGCAGAATGAGCTGATTTATCATCGTTCTGACCCTTGCAGGTGTTTTGCGTATGAAGATGTTGATTGAAAAGATTTACATAAAGACAAAATGTCACCTTCAAGGAATGATTTTCCACAAGTTATCTTGAACAAATTCAACAATATGTTCTTACCTTTTTTAGCATTTTATGAATTATGCTTTACTTTTGGACACCAGTGCTTAAAAAGTGTCACCTTGAAGGTCAGCGATTGACAGCGATGAGACGGCGTGAAGATATATCATCAATGACAGTAACTTTCTATGAGGAAAGTATAGGTAAGTTGCTCGTTCGCTACGATAAATATCTCAAGATCGGAGAAAATTCTTTAACTTTTAGAACTTTAAGAAGTGATCTTTCTTGTAACAATAAAAAAAAAATACTGGCTTGAAAAAAAATATGAGGCCTTCCTTTTTACAAAGTGAAATTTACTTCCCAGACACTCCTCGTATATCTTTCTCGAAGTTAGTTATTTAATCTCTTTTTTCCCAGACAAAATGCGCAAAAGTTGAGCTAAGTTATTGTATTTATTAAAAACAGAAGAAAATTTGAAACCTTTTTATATCTTTTTTAATGTAATAGACATAATATTAAAAAAGATCCACAATATATTAAAAAATGTGTTTTCCCCAAGTAATAATCATAAACATTTATAGAACATATTTTTGATTCTATATATATTATATATAAGAAATATATGGAATTTTGAATCCCTACATGCCGCAGAATAAATACTCAGACTTGAATTATAAAATGGAACGCTTTGGTATTACTGAAATACAAAATAAAATTATTACATAATTCTCAGTGAAATAAAATGATTTAATACAAACATCTGTTTTTTCCATGCATTTCTTTACCTCGCCATTTTTTTTCATTTACCAGCAAATCACAGAGTATAGGAAATGATGCTGTTCTGAATATATTCATGACATAAAAAACCTATTAAATCCTCAAAAACAATAAAATAATTGAATACAAAACCCTAGTTTAAAATAAACGGAGAGAGTTTATTTTAAAATTATTTAAAATAAACCCTTTCCATTTCTAAAGGGTTTTCGTTTACCTTGCTATTTTAAAACAAACACAGAAAAACATATAACATTAAGAAACCTCAATCTTAGATCATCATATAACACTAAAATCTTTTTTGTTAAATAAAGAATATTTTACAGAAACATTTCTTGTAGTAATCCAAGTAATAAAAAATAAAGTTTACATCGAGTAAAACTTAAATAAATCAACACAAAATTCCAGAAAAAAAACATAACTTTAATTTAGGTATACAGATCCAATAAAATAAATGCATTTAATTTTCCTTTTTTTAAAATTTTAATTTTTTTTCAAACTTTTGGATGAACTATTCTTTTTATTAAAACGTTTTTCTGAATTTCACTTGGTGTGTGTGTGTCATCAAATTTTCGATCGTTAATTTAACCAACTTCCCATCAAGCTAGAGCTTTGAAATTTTGGGAATCGTTCGTACTCGCCTAACAATGCAATATTTAGACATTTGTGACAAGTTTTAACTAATATTTTCTTTAATAATGCAGTTTAGCCAATGCAATGCAGCCAAACACTTGGCGCGATTTCAAAAATTGGCACCAAACTTAGCGATTTTTTTTTTTTTTTTTTTTTTTTTTTTTTTTTTTTGGCTGAGCTTTAAATCCGTGAAACGGAACAGGATAGCCACATTTGGCAAAATACTGCCAAATAATTCTTGTCGCCAAGGGTGGTTGGGTTAAACTGCATTCCAACCATTAATTTATCGGATGAATTAATTAATTTTAGTTAGTTTTTACGTTTTTATGTATTTCACTTGGCATGTGTCTGTCTGTGTGCGTATCAGTGTGTCATCAAATTTTCTATCATTAATTTAACCAACTTCCCATCAAGTTAGAGCTCTGAAATCTTGGGAACCGTTCTTACTTGCCTAACAATGCAATATTTAGATATTTGCGACCAGTTTTAACTAATATTTCAATAATTCTTTTTAATAAACTTTGCCACCATATAAAAACGTTGTTTTTAAAAATGTTGGTTTTGATTGTTGCTTGATTTTTCCTCAGTATATAGATGATTTTAGGTCTCCTAGATAATAATTGGAGGTTTTGAAATGATAAAATAAAAGTAAGACAATGAAATTAAGATTTTTTTATTTTTTTTTTTTTCTACCAATAAAAGTCATAAAAATTTATAAAGCAATAACAAGGGTATAAGGAAATTGCTGCACTAATTGCTCAAAATTTTCCAGATATTGAAGGAGAATTTTATTTATTTTTGAAATACATTTAGCTGTCACAATATGTGTCAGTTTTGTCTACCTTTCTGCTTCATTTCCCGCTTGTTTTTAAAACAGTTCATAAAAGAAGGTTCAACTAAATTAATAAGACAAAATTAATTTATTGATTTTCTTAACTTTTGTTATATTTTTATTTCAAACAAAGAAACATTTTTGCTTAGAAAAAAAATAACTGTTAGGAAGTTAAAGGTGGATCAAAGGAAAATGCAATGTATAACAAAGCAAGCACGGAAATGGAACTAGCCTAAGTACCTTATCCCCATGCTATCACACAAGTACTGTTACCAAGTTACTTTTGGTAAAAACATAAAGAGATCAAATGCATTTCCGGCGAGAAAAAATATTCTATTTTAAATTCAAATCCTCGATACATGTACCAATACATTTCAAAAGAGAGTTAGAAAAACTTTTCTTCAAAAATATTATCTGTAACCTTCCGTCTTTTAGCCCTAAGCGAAAAATTCGGAAATAGAATGCTAAGTAAATAAATAATAAACAAAATTTTGCGAAAAGGGATTTCGAATAAAAGTTTTTGGGCTGATAAGACTTTTCAGGTTATGCATTTCAAGTCTACCCCGTCGATAACGAAAACTAAATTTCATCATTTTTGTTCTCTCTTTCGGAGTCGAAATGAAATTATTACTTAAATAAAAGACATTATAGTTCTTTTATTTGCCGTATACGTATAATAGTTCGATTTGAAGTAAAGAGAAATATTATCTTGTTTTCTTTCAAACATTTTTTTTTTCTAAAATCGGAAAAATATATTTAAATCTGAGCGTTTGATTTGAGAAGGAAAGGAACTTTTTTACAACTTTTTTTAGTTTTAACTCCACCTTAGAAATACCTTGGTACGAATAGAAGCAAAGTTCGTAATTTAGATCTTCGGTGTAACGATGACAACGTTTAATCTAAGGAAAAATTAATCTAAGGAAAACAAGTTAAGACGTTCGAAGGGATTCATTGGCATATGGTTTTGATGTGAGTAGCTTAACTTTACGGCTTAGGCTTCTGGACGCGAGCTGTTAGGCAACAAAAAAAAACTATTTTTAACTCCTAACATAAAGAAAAACTTTCAGCATGGACAAAAAAGTACAAATCATGAACTGCTGACGACTTAAAGACAGTAGTTTTCAGTGAATAAACTGATTTATTTGTGCAGGGATACATTTCAGATGTTGTGAGACGAAGTGATTGTGAACCTTTGAGACAGGATCATATCGAACAGATTGTAAAATACCCTCTGAAACAGATGTTTTGGGGGTTTTCACGGTAAATGGCACTGGAAACTTGGTTCATGTACAAGGCATCATGAATTCGACTAAATACATGAAAATATTACGGCTTAAGATTGTATGATTTATGAAACCCTTTAACGGAACATTTCAACATGACTTGACTCCTTGTCACAATTCAAAACTTGTTAAGCCTTTTATTTTGGAAAATCAAATTAAAGTGTTTGATTGGCCTGGGAATTCACCAGACCTAAATCCCATTGAGAACTTGTGGAATATTGTGAAGAGGCATTCAGGTAAGATGTACTGCACAACAAAAGAACGCATAGTAAACAATGCAATTCAAGAGTGGTTTAATGATGACGAGCTCAAGAGCATGTATATTAATCTAGGGGAGCCAATGCCAAAATGTCTGCTAAGGGAAGACATATACTATAAAATGTATTGTAAATGTATAGAATGATTAAAAACATAGTTTTCTAAAAATAGACGGTTTTTTTCACTTTTCCCAATTCATTTGCACTGGTATGTATATAAAGCGCAGAATGAACGGTTTGTGAATCGCTTTCTGTAAACATTTTCCCATCGTTTTTTTGACGAACGCGAAGGAAGTTCGAAGTGGGATGACATTGCGTGAACTTGTAGTTTTTAAGATTTTCTTTTTGCTTACGACCTTCCCAGCTCCCCATCATATATTTAATAATAATTGCTAACAGTTTACGGTTGGTTCTTTCCTTACTCATGGATCGCTGGAAATTAATCGTTTTTCCTCTTGCTTGCGAGCTTCCAGGTTTCATCATTTATTTTTTAATCACTGCTGATAGTACGAGGTTATATCTCTCCTTTTCCATTGGTCATTGGAAACTCCACGAGAAAATATTTCAACGATCGGTTTGGTTCACAAAAGTATATGCACCTTTAAATACAAGACCAGAGCTTTAAGTTACAGCCTCTTTATCTGAAGCAAATATTTTCGCTATCCGGAAATGGGAACAAGAGTCAAAACATTTATTTTCAATTAATAGAAAAGATATTTATTTGAAAAAATTTCTTTGACTTTCAATGTACACGAGTATAATTTTATTAGGCACGTAAAGATCTAAATATTCGTAAAATTAAACTGGATGTTCTTGTTTACTTGTTTTAATTTATGCTTTAAATTTTAGAAGATATTCTTTGATACTACAAATCGAAAATTTCTTCAAATAAAAACATAGACACAATTCCACTTAAAGTATTTTGAATATCCTTAAAATTCTCTTAGAAAGTATTATCTTAGTTCCAAATCAAAATACATTTAATTATTTTTTCTTGTAAGACTAAATTCTTCAAGCCCCTTCTCTCAATAACTCGACAAATTCGTCTAGAGAGCTTAATGGTAAATAAGTGATATTAATCGAATCAATTAATAATGTCTTATGTTATGATTTTCTTCAGTTAAAAAGCTTTACGAAAAATACGATTGTCATTCAGAAAGTAAGTTATCGTCAAAAAAGTTGCATCCAGAAAGAAGCAAGATATGTAAATGCAAATTAGGAAACAAATTCATATCGCAGACGTCTCATTGCAGGATTTTTTTTTCATGTCTTCTCGCATCAATGTCGACTTCACAACGACCTCTTAATTCCTTTGCACTTTGAATTATGTAAATCATCTCTAGAAATACATCATCTCACTCTGATTATTAATACAGTTAGAGACTTAAATATAGGTACCTTTATATAGGCTCTGTCCCTTCTATAATTCGTCGCAAGCATTGCTTGATTTTAGAATTACAGGTTTTACGAGCATGTCAAGCACATTTAAATCATCTTCAACACATTGCGTAAAACAACTGAGTTCCTCTTTTCGTAGAATATGCATTTCGTTCCTATTCAGCGATATTTTAAACTGAATTAGAACGTTGATTCCTCGCACAAATTTGCGACAAAACTTATCTAACATAAATTTTAACATCGACTGTGTGGTAGTCAATCCAATTTTCTGAGCCAAAATACTCTCCTGGATTTATTGCTTCATCAATAGTATCCCTTAATTTTGTACATTATCATTTTAATTTAGGAGATCCTATTTTTTCATGCATGTAAGAAATTTGCATCGCTTCCGGAATCGATCAAAGTATCTATTTATTTTGCTCAACCATTTAATACAATTTATTCTAAAAGCTTCTTGAAAAACTAATTAGTGTTCTAGCAACGCCTCATTCAGGGCATTTTTTTGAAATATGTAAAATGATTCACACGTGAAGCCTTTTAGACCATTACTTTTTTAGTGACAATCAGCACTTTTGTATCCAAATTTATTACAACTAAAAAATAAAATAGCACAGATTTTGATTCATCATATCTGGGGTTAATATTGTTTTCCTGGATTTTACCGATTGTTTTAAAATTCTTCTTGTTAAATTTATCTTGTCTATCGTCAAATATCCTACAATTATCTTTTCCGTCTTCTTTGATTGTTTCCTATATTTTAAGTTTACCTCTAAATTCTTTTAACTTTTCCGCTCCATACAAAATCATTTTGTTGCCGACAGAATCAAGAATACCTTAAATAATATAACCAATTAAGGATAAATCTTCGATATGTCCACGGATTGATATTTCTTTCATGATAAAAAACAGATTCTGCCTGTAATAAATGTTTTTTTGATTTCTCTATTATGTAATTGTGAGGAATTATATCAATACCCAAATTCTTCCATTAGTATCCATTTTAATTATCTCCGATTCTCCATGGATAATTAATTTATCTAAGCACATTAACAACTGTTTTCCAAACATTAACATTTCCAAATCTTTAAAACATAACAAAATAGTCGTCACCTTAGAATCTTTTACCCGTTTATCAATAGCACCCATTTCAATTCCCCTCAAAATTCTTTACAGGATTTTCTACATCCTTGAATTTAAATTAGGTGTGTTAAAATTAGAAGATAATCAAATTCGGGAAATACTTGCCTTAAAATCTGAAGAGTTAATTTTATCCTCAACTTCATTCTCTTTATTAAAATTTTCCTCTAGCGTTTTAAGATTTGACAGCTTGAAAAGGATTCTTTTTTATATAACTTCTCTAGAACCTTTAAATTTTAAATTTAAAAAAAAAACTATAAAACACTATTGATTCATTTCCAGTAAATTCGTCTTTTAAAAAATTTAGTTTTCTGACTTTTTCATTTTTAGAGCGCAAAAAATCGAATCCTTCAAATTCTCTTAGCTTTTGACAATTGCGGCAATGCCCCTCGGGTTCATAAATTATTTTATGTATAACTCTCACGGATGTTATAGAAGATGTCCGAAATTTATCATTACAGTTTTTTATATCCGATAATTTCATGGTAAATTAAATAAAATCTTAAAAGGAATCACAATTTATGAAAAACAATTCCAGTACAGGCGGTGACAACCCTGGGGAGATAATCCGATTTTTCCAACACACACAGAAAAAAAGTCTCTTGGAAGTCACAACAATTTAGAGTTCTCAAAGTCCAAAAGAAAATAATCCATTGGAAATTCTTTAAGCCAGTGTGCACTAACCTATCATACCACGAAACCTCAAAATGTGTGAGAACTGTATATCTTTTGTAAATAAATACACGTCTCTTAGACTAAGTTTGATTAGTCAATATTTAAGAGTACAAAGATTATTTATAATATGATACTTACCCCTAAATGTTTGCATAAATCTACAAAAAAATCACGTCTTTCTCTTAAAGCTGATCGTCTTAAAAACGTCCACTCGTGTCAGGTTATGGAAACAATCCCCAAAATTTCCGTTTCTCTTTGTAGTTGGGGGAAAGGAATATATTTCTTTCAAAGATATCTGCTCATCGGTGTGAAATTGTCTGTTGACACTCCTGAAAAATGGGATAACATCTCAATATAAGGCAATCCTACATAGATATTGTTTTACGTACAATGATTAAATAATTTAGAAAACCTAATTTTGCCTATACACTTTTTCTATTAAAATGTTATGAAACATACGCCAGGGTCAGGACACTTTCTAGCAAGCAGATTGAACAGACAAATCCAAGTTCTCGCGCTGATTTCGTTTCAATGCGAGCAACTACTGTCCAGAGTTTTCTCCACCAAACATGACTCTCTGGCAGGTATAGTATCTTCACAGAAGCGATCACCTTCTCGTACAGGAAATTATTTCGAACTGTTGTATATTGGTGCTTCATTAAACTAGAATAAATCAATTAGTTTAATTCCGCGATTAATGTGTCTAAGTTTATTTCCTTCCGTTTCCTAAGTGAAACAGATTCTATCCTTTTTATTTATATTTATCAAACCCTAGCCATGAATGTGAGATGGTATAAAAAATGCTTCAGTTATATGGCGCATATGAACTTGTTTATCAAACAATTGGTGCTTGGTATGCAAAAGGTTAGCCTCTCCTGACTTAAGGTTTAGTTATGCTAACTATTGCTAAGATATATATAATATTTTCTCATGTGTTTTTATTTTAATATCCGAACACACAGCGTTACTGTCTACTTTAATAATTTATCGTTTGTTTTCATTTTAATATTTAGTTTAGTAATTGATTTTTTATGGCAGTATTGTCTTTTTTTACTCTTTTTGTTGATGGCATTGGCCACGAACTAGGATTTCGTACTTTAGAATGTCTTGATTGGGAAAATAAGAATGAAATCGGAATTTGAAGAAGTTGTTTTCTTTTCTTGAAACTAATTGCTTCTGTGGAGTTTGGGGCTCGGATACCGCTTACTTTATGCTAACTAATATCCATTCAAAATAATTCTTTTTTTTTTAGAACTTAACAGAAAGAAAAAAAAAAAACCTTAGCACATGTTGAAATGAAATTAGCAAAGCCAATTAAAAATTTCCCCCTAAATCAGAAATATGTATCGTACTAATTTACTTAATAAAACAGCAAAGTTTTCTGTATGAAAAACCACTTTTCCTCAGAATATTTATGCAGGTATACTCCAAAAACAGGGAAAATGATAAACTGCAAACGTAAATGCTATGACCTTGCATTTTTATGCAAAATGTATATGTAAGCTTACCATATACCCGAGATTACCCCAGACAGTCTTAGGTTTTCAATGCTGTCTGGGATAGCAAAAATAGCATGTTTTTGAGACTTTTATGATATTGAAAGATGTTTTTTTTTATAATTTTAGATGATGATGTTTAATGATATTCAGGAACAAAAAAATTATTTTCAAGCATAGACAATTTTTATAATTCTAGTATCCGATACTTAGAGTATGAAAAACCAGTTTTGATAAAGTTATTAAGTTTTAGGGGATAAATTAAGATACTAATATCGCCTGTTCTGACATAGAAGAGAGTCCACCAATTGTTCAAAGAATTGCAAAAGATTCCATAAATATTGATGATTTATTTGAAAAACGTACTTTGTCGAACTAGGTTATTCAACCCTAATGGGTAGGTTGTGGTTCAGGTTATAAAAAAGTACCAGCTATTTCTGAAGAGATGTGGAAACAATTTTTAAGGCGTTTCATAAAAAATTTCAATATTCTATGTTACAATATTTCTAAAATGCTTTAGTTTGCGATGTATTAGCTTGGGACATCTGCTCTGAATGAGGGAGTTTTTTTCACTTGTGGGGAGCGGGGTCATTTGGTCTTCAGAAAATAATAGATTTTCAGTATTTAAAACTATTAAGCATCTTTTAAAGGTTAAAATTAATACAGAACTTTTTTTGTTGCGAATTTTATGATGCAATTAAAAAAAACAGGCAATTTCTGAAAAAAGTCATACATAGTGAAAAATGCTACTGAATAAATAGTTTAATGTATCAAAGTAATTTCAAAAATATGTCTAAGATTAGACACAGAAAAATACTGTACGCCTACGTATATAGATATCAGAGTACTCAAACTCCTTTTCCGAGATAATACTTTGTAAGGACCTAAGCAGCATTTGTCGCAGAAAAATATATTAAAATAAATCCATTTTCCCTTTACATGCACTTTTGTATTTTAAAATAGAGCTGGGAAATTCAAATTCAAAAATGTTACCTATAACGGTTTTATTTTTACCAAAAATTCGAAAATATAATCCTAAGTAAATAAAAAGTAGCACCTTTTTGTAAAAAGATTCCCAAGCCATATTTGTGAACAATTTTTATTTCATATATCGCTATCTTCAATTCGATAATGAATACTAAGTTTCAAATTTTTTCCCCATTCCACATCTTTGACAAAATGGAATTATTATTCAAAAGGGAAAAAAAGGACTGAAAATCTTTTTTTCGGAATATATATCAAAGAATAAGAGGGCAAAAAGAAAAATGTATTATCTTCTCTTTTTTTTCAAGCGAGAAAAAGTGTTTCTAAAATGAGGAAAGATATTATAGTTCCGATTTCACACAAGTTTAAATCAGCCATGAATATCATTGTTTTATAAGAATTTCAAATAAAGAAAAGAAATTAAATAAAAAGATCTTTGAATATAATAAATTTATCTTCTTGAGGATATAATCAGTTTTTTTTTCTTTTTTTATCTTTTTTTTTTTTTTTTTTTTTTTTTTT
>BMAW01129143.1:33587-66785 GCA_019974015.1 Nephila pilipes | reverse complement strand
CCTGGAAATATTTATGTATTAAAAAACACTAAGAGGAAGACAGTATTAACATTTATTAGGCGTTCATACTCAATACTTGCTAAGACTAATATATTATTTTGCCTGCGTTGTGTTTATACTCAAATAACAAAACAAAAATCTGCCCTGGACAAAAAATAATAGCTCACACAAACAGGCTAAGGATAAAAGAAACTGTAAATATGTAAAAGAAGCAAAACCCTATGGTGATAATAAATGCTTCTTTCCCAGCTGTTATCACATTAGCTCTACGAACTAACTCCTCTGAAAGTTAGATTTGGTATAAACATTAAAGTATCCAAAGCATTTCCTGTAGGAAAAAAATTGCTCTTCTGAATTCAAAGTTCTCTGAAAATGGGTCTACGCATTTGAAAAAAGGAATTGGAAAAACTCTTCACTAAAATATTATCTGTAACTTTTTCTGTTTTAGTCTCAAGCGAAAAATTCAAAAGTGGAAGGCCAAGGAAATAAATAATATATATAAGCAGAGTTTCGCAAAAGAATTCACGAACAGAATTTTCGAATAGATAAGACTTTTCAATTTATGCCTTCACAATTCGCTTGCGATAACGAAAACTAAATTACCACACTTTTGTTTCCTGTGTCAAAACGAAATCATTACTTTAAAAAAGATGCTATACTTTTTACTGTGGCATTTTGAGTGGTAAGAAAGAACTATATAATCTCTTCCTCCGATCGAATCGAATCGTTTTCAAATACATATGGAATGAATCATAATGTTTCGCTCTAAGTTTAATTTACGTAGGAATATTTTTGCCTTAATCGAAATCATGTATAAAAAAATGTAACTCTTGTAAAATGCATTTGGTTTTCCTAGACTAGAGATCAGACGGTTGTTTCCTTTTTTTTTTTTTTTTTTTTTTTTTTTTTGATTTCGTAAAAGTTGTAACGATGGGCTATTCGTATTCTTCTAATACTTACTTTGAAGACTCTTTGTAATTTATATTACAAAATAGTAAAACTTCGACCCAATCAAACGAAAGGGGTTCATGGAAATTAGTGAGAGAAAAGAACTGTAATTAATTGATTGTTAGAAAAGGATATGTATTTTCTGAAATTAGCAGGAAAAAAAGAAAAAGTGAGAAGGAATTTAAAAATGCGTGGAATATATCTGTGCTTGTGTGAAAAGTAATTTAAAATAGCAGAATCAAAGATCCAAACATGCCTTGTAAAATTTGAACCTTCGCCGCAATTACATAATCATATACTTGGACCCGAGTATCGAGGTAAACTTGGTATTTATGTAAAATTTATTAGTAAACATGATGAGGCACTGTGAACTGATATAAAGCATTTCTCTTTATATAACATATTTAAGTAAGTGATAAGATTCATAACCCGCGATTTCTTATTTGATTGGAAATTGATATACCTGTGCTAAGAATATAGGTTTATAATTTAAGATGAAAGATGTAAGAGTCAGGCAATAAGAAGGTTTGACACAGTGATTAAAAAGTAATTTGCTATCTACTGACTCAGTGTCATAATAATATATTATTCAGAAAATTAATAATGGAAGTATTAAGAAGTGAAAGTTCATATATATATATATATATACTATATAACAAAAGAACGACGCTCCAAGGAGTTGCCTGATTATAATGAAATTTCATATGCAATGACATTTGGACCGAACATGCAAATAGCTAAAATTTGGTGTCAAATGAATGAATAGCGGGAGCTAGAGCGCATCGGAACTGCGCTCTCAGCAGATGTATATAAGAAGCGATTCTCAATCTGATGGTCACAATTTCTGTTGCGTTGCAATTTAGGATACCTTTCAACGACTGAAAAAATGCCTCGCCGCAGGATTTGAGCTCATTACGAGCAACTGTCAGAGTTTGAAAAGAGCCGTATCATTGGATTGAAAGAAGCAGTTTGGGCAAATTGGAGAATCGCTTATCATATGGGTCGAAGTAATGCAGCAATTAAAAGATGCTGGCAAGAATTGGTGGACAATAGCAGATTTCATCATCATCATGGTAGCGATTAACCTAGGGCCACAGCAGATCGGGAGGACAGAATGATAGTCAGTTCAGATATCATAGAGCCTGATTCATTGTTATCAACCATTAGAAGGGCGACCCGCATACGTGTGTCCACCATGATCATTCAGAGACGGCTGATAGAGCGAAATCTACACTCGTACCGACCACTACTACCCTGCCACTCATGCCTGCACACTGCCGAGACAGATTAAAGTGAATAAGTTTATTTAAGCAAATAGATTGAAAGTTAACGGTTACATAACTGAAACTGACATACCTGAGAAATGCGATATGTGGTGCCGCGACGCAAATACTGGTAATTTGAGTAGTATTACATATATTAGTGATAGAGTGTGTGGGTGTATGCATCTTGAAAATGAAATATGTGCGACGAGTGTCCGATAAAATTGTGTAAGTTTCTGCACTAATCTTGGCAAAAACCTTTATTTAAATGCTTCGCCGGTAGAAATACAAAGTCGCCACAGAGAAAAAGGCCCTTTTCCTCTCGAGTGACATCCTTGAGCATTAAGCGTGCAATGACCCTCTACTGGTGTTTCAAATGTAACTCAAAAAGTTTAATAGTAACCATCCCAAATTAAAACTTCCCACTCCATAATGGCTGGGTCCACGTATCACAAGCAAACTTATGGATATTTTCATTTTTAAAGTATTTTTGAAACCAGATGATAAGTTGTGATGCCCCGCTACACTGCGAGTCTTTAGTGGAATGAGGGCTCGAACAAACGATTCGGCGGAAACAACGCCGGCCGTGAGTTTGCTACCATAACAACTAGTCTACCGTGGCTACACAGCTCTCATGGGGGAACAATATATTAAGCCCGTTTGAATTTACAACAAAAAAAATAAAGCTCAATTAGAGATAAAAAAAAAAAAAAAAAAACCTTTAGAATTTACATGAAGGCTCTTAATGAACGGCCTTGTCATTTGAACCATATGCAAATTGTTAGGATGACTTGGAATCTGGTACGTTATATTCCTGACCTATATCACAGAAGGACTTTTGTGATCTAGTTTCGTTTTACGCGCATGTCCACCCCCTCTCAACTTCTATTATTCGCCCAATGGAACTATGCTGAAAGCCCACGTCGCTACTTGAATTCATCGACACCCAACTCGCAATATTACTATTAAGTCATAGAGGTATTTAATAGCTTATTTCGAATTAAGGGTACAGAGTATATGAGAAATAACTAGTATAAGACCGTATTTAAAACCCCTTGTCTTCGTAACATGTCTTTTGAAATTATTAGCAGAGTTTAGATATTTCGCATGCTTAATAATGATCTATAGAATTGTAACATTAAAATACTAGTCAAAGGAAGTTTTGATCATTATTTAGCATTGTAAAAGTAATATATTAGTCAAAAAGATGTTTTCCTATCACATCCTTTGGTACTTTATATCCTTTACATATAAAGCACCAAAATGTTTTTTCTCTGAATAATAACAAAAATTTAAGAAATATTTTTAATGAATAAAAGAAAAAAGTTATATTTTTTTAAAACTGAAATTCATTCAAATGTGATGTATACTTTTGTGTTTTTCAAATGTGATGTATAGGAAATGCTTTTTTTAAAAAAAAATGGTACTTAATGCAAATGTGTCTCAAAACTCATATCCATATTCAACAAAGAAGTAAATAAGCAACTTTTTGACTAAGAAATTAATGTTACATTTCTATAAAATGATTAAAACACCATTATTAAGTATACAAAAAAAATCTATGTTCTCTTAATAGTTTTAAAACATATATGTCATAAAATCAAGGAGTCTTAAATACGATGCTATGCTTTCCCTCACATGTCCTGCGATGTCATTCGTACATGACACAAAAAAGCTCAATATGTAGGATAATAAATTATTTTTTCTATATATCCTTTTGAGAAAAATTAAAAGAATATATATAGAAACTGTTGTTCGGTTTCTTCAAAAATATGAGAAAAATGGTTATGTATAAATAAATGGAAGATTTTTTCTGTTATTCTCAATGTTTTTGAAAATTATTGAGAAACTCTATTAAATAATAAACATTTAAAATTATTCTAAATGTTTATTATTTAATAGAATTAAAGAAATTTTAATTTCTAACTCTGTGAATGATAAAATTATTAACTGGTATACAATAGGAGTCAAAATGGAATACAAAACTACGAAGAAAAACAAGATAGATTACTTTTAACACAACAAATGATAAAATGGAATGATTTTAATCTATCAAACGTTTTTTTTCCCTTATTTTCAATTAAATATTAAAAAGTTTTGGAATATAATTGCTAAAAATATAAAACAAGTTTCGTTTCATTTCGGCTTTTAATGTTTTTCTTATATCAATATGTATCGTTACCAATTCTTTCATTAAAATAAGAACTTGCATGAAATTTTTCATTCCTTAGATTTGCAGTAGTCTTAAAAACTTATTACTCCTTCTCTTATGGAAGAGGATAAATATTTTTTTTTTCTTTTTCTTTGCAAGATTTTACTGACAAAATAAATCCAAAAAAGTTGTCTACCATACCAAATCTCTCTTGTAATTTAGATCATATTTATCTATAAAATTCAAGTATATCTCTCTCGCTTTTAGGATTATTACTTGAATATTTTTTTTCAAAAAAATCTGTTTTTTACACTCGAAGATATTTCTAATCTTGTAAAAACGTCTAATATATTCTCTTGGGTTCTAAGAATATATTTACTTGCCTCTAGCTAGACTTTACTCAAACCAGTATTTTATCTTTATATATGACCATTGAAAAATGCTTTCAGATTTAGAAATTTAGGATAGAAATAAATCCCCTATGAAAGGAACAAAAATAAAATTATTCTGAATTTTACTTTTTTATATCCTCATTACATATGATTTATTAAGCAAATAAAAAAATCTCTTCGGAGAAAGATAAGACTTAATAATTATGCATTACAAAGTTTATTATAAACATTTACATATCAAAATATTTAATTATTCAATCTTTTTTTATCCGACGAAACAGTATACCGAAGAAGAACATCATCAATGTGATAATAAAATTTCAAAAAACACGATATAGTGTATGTTTTTTGTGTTTTAAATCAAATATAGCTAATATTTGAGTAAACTAAGAAATTGGAATATAATTTATGTCAATATTAATAACTACAAGTATTTAGTACTAATTATGTATAATAGGATTTGGTTATTCGAATCATGGACACATTATAATTAATCCACAAAACAACCGGACTTCGTGAAATTAACATTTTCAAGAAAAAGATAGCTCTAGTTAGGGTATTATGGGAAATAATTTTTTACTATAAGCAAAAATAAAAATGTAAGCGTACATTTCATCCTGTTTCCCAATTATAAATAGAAACGGTTTCATGCTAATTTAAACTTATTTACATTGTTTATTAATGCCATACAAATGTTCATAGAACCACATTAAGTTTAAGGAAACTCGGTCAAAATATTTTTTTTCAAGTATTGTTCAGGGATTTTTTTTTTTTTAGTTTGATAAACATTTTATTCTTTAAAAACATTTTTTAACCCTTACGATCTAAATTTTTTGTAATCCTTAGAATAATTTGATGACTTCTTTTAAACGTGCCAAAACATTACCAAAATCGTTTACCTGCACCCTATATTTAATTTTAACTGAAATCTCTCTTAATTGAAGCTGCTATAAAGAAGGAGGAAATCCTTTGTGATCATTCCCCTAACTTTTACCAGTTAAAATCAAACCTTTGGAGAATGAGAAGACATAATTCAAGTTATCCATTCAGCTATTGCAACTGAGAGGTGAAAATTAATTTTTTATGTTAGTGATCCATTTTAAAATGTGGTAACAATAATGGACAGCAACCCATATGTAAAAGCAGAGCATCACATTATTATGGAAGAGTTGTTTTAATACTAACACAATGAATAATTAAACGCTCTCTTTTTTTTTTTTTTTCAAAAAAAATTTATTTGAAGTTTTTCCTAATAGAATTTTTAACAGATTATATTTCCTAATGATGTCTAATCATCATAAATTACACAACTGTTTACAAATCATGAAGATTAGCAGTAATAAAACCATTCTTAGCAGAAAGGACAAAAAAAGAAAAACTTTAAAATTTATCTACCTGAAAGAATGCGTGAGAAACTCTACTCCAGTAAGATTTTTGTCAACTCCCTTATGAAAATATTAAATTTTATGACTTGTCTTTTATGGCTCTCGCCTTTCAAAATAAGTTAACTTAAAAAGAAAAAAATAATAATAATGACAGAATTGCGAAAAAACTTGACCCTTTTCTCTAACCATTAAAACAAAATAGCAAGCAGCTGAAACATTAACGATAAACATCGATGACTATCTAGCGGCAATTTTAGCGGAAAAAAATCAAACCACAGTTTCAAAAATCCCCATGTCGTAAACAACTCTAACAAGACCTGTAAATTAAAAATAATACGTCATAAACAGACTGCTTATGGGCTTTGCCTCTAGCAGTCCTGAATGAAAATTAATGCCACTCACTAGCAAGTAAGCCACACGGCAAACGATACAACGGGGAACTTGGAGGGGAGGATGAAGAAGAATAAATAAAGGGCAGATGTGTGGAAGAAAAAGGGGGGAATGAACTGAAAAAGAAATAAAAAACCATTTCGAAAGACGATATTTGAATCCGGGCTCATTTCTAACGTTGCCACAGAAACTTCTCCGTAGCGGAAGTAAATATTTGCGCGGAGGGAAATTCATTTACGCTCAATTAGGTTTAAGATGAGAAATGCTAAACATGTTCACTCCGTGCCTCATAGTCAATGTGTTGCATTCTATACCGGGGTTGAGAAGGGGTGCTGGAATTTTAATACCAGCAGGGGCGTTTTTATGATATCGATACAACCCTCCAGTTAAATCCAGGCTTAAGAAGTGGATAGTAGAAGTTGTAGTGTTATGATGGGAAATTTTGTTCTTTTTTTTATTTTTTAACTTTGGAATGCCTTTCGAGCTTCTAAAATTCAAACCGATGCCATATCGTTCGTGTGTAGCCGTGCCTTTTTTTTCTCTCTTCTTTCTTGGTATTAATGAACTCAGAATAAATTGGAAGCTCGCTAGAATAGCCTGGTGGAATGTTAGAAAAGTTGAAGTAAGGAGAAACAGTTGGATTAACGGTGTGATTTTCAGCTTCGAGAGTTGGGAGTAAAGTGCCATCAAAATAACTCGGCGTAGACTTGAAAATGGTTGTTCTTAAATGAGGATGATAATGCTGGTAAACTGCACAGCTAACTAGGATCTTCATTAAGAATGCAGTTTAAGGGTTTAAATGAAAGTTTTGTAGAGATTTTTATAGCTTATGAAAATAAGTCTATCTTAATTATTTCTTATTAAAAAAGTTCTTTTACTCTCGAACTGCTTTATTAATTTTTATTCGAATATATTTCAGTCTTACATTGGATCAGAGTTAATTAATGAATTTTCATTTTGTTAAAGGCAATCTAATTTTTATTTGCGTACATAACTTTCAATTAGGTATTTTTGCTACTATTTATTTTTCAAAATAGTTATTTTTATGAATTTAAGTTAATATTTACTGTAGCAAAAAATGTGTTACTAAGGATGTTGCATTTTATTAATTTGCAACATCATTAAATGTATTTTTTATAACATTTTATATTAATGTTATCATTGAATAGTTGAAATAAGAATCTGGTTATATTACATCGATTCATTTTATTGTTGCTCATATGTTGAACAATTTATTATATAGTTGTTTGAAGTTTTAGAGATGCGATTGTTTATTAAGGGTATACCAGGACATGCAAGGATTTCTGGAATATCATATCTAAGGCTCTTCGGGGTTTTTTTTTTTTTTTTTTTTGTGATATAAGGTACTAAATTACTAGTTGAACTTAAAGTTTTTGTGTGCTTAACAATGATATTTCAACCATTCTATAGAACTGTAAAAGTAATTTTTTGTCATAAGGTTTCTTTTCCCTCTCAGTTGAATATGGGCATGTTTTGTGAGATATATTTACATTTAGGAATCGTTTTAAAGAATAGTATTACAAAATATGGTTCCAACATTTGTATAATTCTATATAAGGTACTTACGTATATAGTGGACCAAAAACATTTTTTCTCTATGTAATACCTAAGTTTTAAGAAATAACTTTTATATGAAGAAAAAGAGGAAAAATTAAGATTTTCAAAATTTTGAAGTTCTATAAATTTTTGAAACGAAATATACAATAATATCATTAAAAATTAGATTCACTGTATTTTGTGAATGATTTTCTATATTATGAGTGAAATATTTTGTATGTTTATGGAATATTATTTTTAAAAATGGTACCAAAATGCAAATATTTCTAAATAATCATTTCCATATTCAACTTAAGGGGGGAAAAATACTTTTTTACCAAAAAAATACTTTTATAGTTCAATAAAATAATTGAAACATCATTAGTTGGCACACAAAAAATTTCTAAGCTCTACGAATAATTTTTAATACATAAGTATTACAATAAGAAAGAGTCTTAAATTCGGCACTTTATATTCCCCCTCATGTCCTGGTAGCTTTAACATCGCACTCTGAGAAGAAATACGAGGGTGTTCGGTGATGGAACTCGTAATTTTGAACCTCGGTCAGTGACAAAGGCGACACCTGAACTCTGGCAACTCCCTCTCTGAACTTTCACACCACACCAATGGGAAGATTTAGGACCCGATCAAATGTAACATTCATCAGTCCCACTGACGGCGGGTCTTAAGTAGCACCAGGATCGAAACCCACGAATCAATGAAAAGAATACCGGCCTCGAAAATGTTATTATGACCACTAGGCTACAGCGGCCAAGAAATTTTAAGAGATTCGTGCAAGTGTTAGGCCCCTATTTTGGTTGTATCATTTTAAATAATGTTTATTCTGTTCTTTTGATTCCACTTTTGGCGATCCCTTGCTTAATTCACGAAGTTATAGAAAACAAATATACCATTTTCTAATATTTAAATACAGTGGTTCTTAAGCCGTTTGGTCTTAGATCTCCACTCCTATGCTTAAAAATTTAGAACGACTATCTCTTTCCCAATCATAAGCATACATGAAAAAATGCGATTTAATTTAATTTAAAAATTAATAAATATATTTAAATTCTAATTAATGAATTTTTTTTAATAAAAACATTTTTTTTAAAAATAAAATGAAATACTCCTTCCATTGGTATTGTTACTCAAGTTCAACAACTTGTCCATGAGTAAAAAAAAAAGATATAACTATACCTTAAAACATAAATAAAATAACTTCTATTGTAATAGTAGTTGAAATAAATACCAATCTGAGTCGAATAAAACACTAAATTACAACATTGTATTTTTCTTGATATGTACACAGTTGTGTCGAAACAGAGAAATAATTGTCAAAACTAAAAAATCATTTTTCACTTTAGTCTTGTCGACGCCAAACGCCTGAGTGGTTCAGGATGTTAAGTGTTTTGAGTTAACGGCCGTATTAGATTCCGAAATATGTTGAAATTGCAATGTGACACCGTTATAAAAATGCCCGTAATGGTACTTTTTCAACATATAAATGTGATTTATAACTCAACTGAGCCAGTATTACGATTTTATAATTATGCTACTTAGAAAATGTAATACATTGAAAATAATGATTACATTGCGATTAATGTTTTTTGAAATTCATGTATTGGGTTGGCAACTAAGTAATTGCGGATTTCACTCATAGATAGCGTCAGTTGAATTTTTAGGTTTGCAGACATAGTACAAATGTAAAACACATTTTGTTATTTGATAGTTGGCAATTCAGCAGTCAATCAGTAAAAAAAGTTTTTTGATCGGTTGCGTAGTTTTCGCTTAGCCTTCGTTGAAGAATGGAAAATCAAAAGGAACATTTTCGTCATATTTTGCTTTTTTATTTTCGCAAAGGGAAAAACGCATTGTAAGCTCATAAAAAGTTATGTGATGTTTATGGTGACGAAGCCTTAAGGGAACGGTAGTGTCAAAATTGGTTTACCAAATTTCGTTCTGGTGATTTTTCACTCAAAGATGAAAAACACTCTGGTCATCCAGTTGAAGTTGATGATGCCCAAATCAAAGCAATAATCGATTCGGATCGTCACAGTACAACACGTGAGATTGCAGAGAAGCTTCATGTATCACATACATGCATTGAAAATCACTTAAAACAACTTGGCTTTGTTCAAAAACTCGATATATGGGTTCCTCACGAACTGAAAGATACGCATTTAACGCAACGCATTAACAGCTGTGATTTGCTAAAGAAACGTAATGAAAATGATCCATTTTTAAAACGACTGATAACTGGCGATGAAAAATGGGTTGTTTACAACAATATCAAGCGGAAAAGATCGTGGAACAGGCCAGGTGAACACACTCAAACAACATCAAAAGCTGATATTCATCAAAAGAAGGTTTTGTTATCAGTTTGGTGCGATTACAAAGGAATTGTCTACTTTGAACTCTTACCACCCAACCGAACGATCAATTCTGATGTCTACATTGAACAACTAACGAAATTAAACAATACAGTTGAAAAAAAGCGGCCCAAATTGACAAATCGAAAAGGTGTTGTATTCCATCATGACAATGCTAGGTCACACACATCTTTGGTCACTCGGCAAAAATTATTGGAGCTTGGTTGGGATGTTTTGCCACATCCACCATATAGTTCTGATCTTGCACCATCTGATTATTTTTTTTTTCGATCTTTACAAAACTCCTTGAATGGTAAAAATTTCAATAATGATGATGATGTCAAATCGTACCTGATTCAGTTTTTTGCTAATAAAAACCAGAAGTTTTATGAATGTGGGATTATGATACTGCCTGAAAGATGGCAAAAGGTCATTGATCAAAATGGGCAATACATTACTGAATAAAGTTATTTAGTTCCATGAAAAAATTGTCTTTGATTTTCTAAAAAAAAATCCGCAATTACTTAGTTGCCAACCCAATATTTAAACTAAATTTTTCCAACATTTCGCCATGCGACCCCATTTGATGTCACCCACAGTTTAAAAAGCACTGGTTTTATATATAATGACGTTTTTGGATGCAGTAGAAAGAAGAGACTAATATTGTGACTTTTGCAAACTCCTAAAGAAATTTCATCAGTGTATCTGCTACCTTTATTTAGCTTTAAGTACGATTTTAGACTTAGGATAATTAAATAGTTTCATGAATTATTTAGTTGTAACCTGAGTAACCTTATTATTTTATGTTTACGGCTGTCATCTAATGTCGAAGAAACTGATCGAAAATTCGATTACATTTTTGGGCAGAAAATTGTTCCAACTTTCATGTAAGTTTGCGATGTTGTAACGCATACATCCGTTTCTATGCAATATTCTTAAAATGTAGATACATTCCAAAAATACGCCATTTTTCAGATGAATACGTAAAGTTTAACGGTCATTTACAATTACTCTATAGGAAATGATTCCTATAAAAATTAACAGTAATATAAAATGCTCTGTTTTGGAAAAAAAAATAGCGAAGTCAGAGTATAAAACTAATGTCCGAGAAGTTTTTATCGGAAAAAGTGTTTCAATTTCAGATCCTATTCTATAACATTACACGTGGACAGCTTTAACTGTATAGCCGGGTTCTTTTGAGCACTTCTCTTCAACTAACCCTTGAGGACTTTCATGCATTATTTTGGTTTCAGAGCCTCTTGCAATAAATTAACCGTGACTTACATAAAATAGTATAGAATATTTGAACTAACTTATCAGGTAAGATTTGTAAGATGTTTAGGGCTTACAGAGAGAGATGATAAAGAGAATGACGGGGACAAACGTTTAGGCAATTTTACTATGTTATTTGAATCGTGAACCTCGTCTAATGAAAGAACCGTGGTTTTTATAAATTAGAATTACGTTAAGGAGTAGAGTGATGGGAAGTATTAGAGCCATTAGATATAAGAGGATATAAAGGAATTCACGAGATTGGTGAGCACACTATATAGGTGCAAACTACTGTGAGGCTATATTCTAAGAGTGTATACGAGACTCGGATCCTGTTAATAGAAGTCTACTGGACTCGTATCCAGTTAAATCAAGCCTACTGTTTGGATTCTTTAAGAGAAATACATCACACTCGTTTCCTGTGTGCCGCATGAAGCCCAGAGCGAATATCTTGGCAGCCCACCAAACTCAATAGGTATATTAAAAATTTTATTTAACAAATCCGTAAGATGAATTTTAAAAATTTCTAATGATACATACTCATATTTATTGGAAACAAGCCACAGCATTTACGAACGAACTATTACCAGCCACGTTGAATGGATGAACCATTTGCCCCACCGATAGTTGAGAATGTTTTAGAAGCCAATAATAAATTAATACTTACTACGCCTTTAGACCTCTTCAGCTTCGTTTAATGCGCATAACATTAAATTTTCTGATTTCAGAGGACAAGAAAAAAAAACTTATTTACGCTACACTTATTCATTTATACAGTTATTTTGTGACTGGTAAATTAATGTTGAAGAAAATTATTGATATTTCTTAGACATTTTTTATTATTTTGTTTTAATGATTACTCAGCTCTTTTTGACCCTTCCATTCACATAATTTTTATCGAAATCATTTGTTAGTAAAACTAACGAAAAATTACTCAGAAAACATATTTATTTATTTATTTTGGTGGTGAACTTATTACGTCATATATATATATATATATATATATATATATATATATATATATATATATATATATATAAGAACGTTCTCCCACACCAGCTCATATCTCAAAATTAATTTCAAATTTCATTGTATATTTTAAAGGTGAAAAGAATGTTTATGTGGAGTTGGGAATTAAAATATTATTTTTTAAGAAAAAATAAACTAATCAAAATATCAAAGTTTAAGTTTTAAAATTTCAGTATACTCGTACAACAATCCTTATGTAGAGGGGGGGGCGCTTGCAATACAGTTGGGTATTTTTGTCAAAGACTTATAGGTGCAGTTGAGTGATACAGCTATGTTTACTACTATTCTCTATCCTACCATGTTTTAAAATATAAAAGTTAGCCATCTACTTTAGAAAAAAGGCTGATTAAATGTGTTCTTTTTAACAACTATTATACAGAACTCATCAAAACAAAAACAGATGTCTGCTCTTTCGAACAGTTGATACAGGTTTAATCTTACAACTGTTCTCATATAAGTGTCTAAAAATTCTGCGACCCCCAAAAATTGAGAAAACTCACAAATGTGTGCGTGGGCACGTGTGATAATAATATTGATCTTTCTTCGATCATTTATTTATCAAAAGTCACTTTTTTAAAGAAAAAGTTTTAACTGTTCTAAAAATTAACTTTTTATGGATTTTCAAAATTGTGAGGCACATTGGTGGAATTAAACGGGCCTTTGTTAAGACATTCGAAAATGTTTAATACATCTAATCAAACCAAGCCATACAAAGGTATACGGTAATTATTCAAAGCTTTCTAAATCTTTTTTTTTTTTCAATATCTGTCGAATAAAGTGCATCATTTAGTATTTTTTTTTCCCAAAACAGTTTATATTTACAAGATAATGATAAATCAACGAGTTCCTTTCACCAAAAAATAAGTCAAAATTAAACTTATATGTTTTAATCCATTTTTCTAAAGAATGTGTGATATTTTGTTATTCGTTTATTTAAACCGCCATGAGAAACAGTAATTATAAAATTATGAGCTTACATCCCTAATAAGCAAATGAAAAATAATACAAATTTAAAATCCTTTGAAAACAATCTTGCATGCCGATTTTAAATAAATTTATAAATAATTCCTTCAATAATCATTCTCACCTGAACTAAATACCAAAAAAGTCTGAAAGCAATATATTCCAAAATCGTATGCAACAAACTACCTTTTGGGCTTCCGATAACATCGAGAATACAAAAGCACAGTAAAAATTAAACAACCCATGTAATTTGAACACTCTCAATCTGGTGCCAAACATACTCTAACCAGACCTTCCGACATCCAATAATGTTCGTCTGGATGCAAAGGCAACTTACAAGGGTACCACAATGCTCCGCTTAAAACAGAATCTTTTATTCAGGAGCAAATCGATTCCAGGACCAAACACCCGCAGGGAAAAGAGGAGATAGGCCACCCTTTATATTGCATTTTTCTGAGGTGTAATATCATCATACCGACCCTCAAGCATAAGAAATCCTGTATTTACTTCCAAGCCACGTTCTCGACTGTTGGTGTACAGAGAGCAGGAAAGCGAAATTGTCTGGCTTCTGTTTCCCTGAGGAATTTTCGAAGGGTGTTGTATACCACGAAGAGATGCTTTTTCTTCGGAAAGATATACGAAGTCGGCAAACGTGTTGACAATGGAAAGGTCTAAAATTAAGTTACGGGCTCTTATACGCGATGTGTGTATGTTACGTTTCATCAACTAAAACATAGCTTGATGTTCGATAGATTTATTGCCACTGTATTAAAGTTAAAGGATTTTTTTAATGGGATTGTTATGGTTTTTTCTGTAAATATTACTTTTATTATTGAATAAAATATAAATATATGAGAATCACTTTGATTTTTTTTTCAACTGCATTCTGTTAAAATTATTTAGGTTAAAATTGTGCAAGTTAAGAAATATTGCTCATCAGATTTAATGGGAGAGTATTTAATGAATTCAAAAATTTTCATGGTGCGTGGAATCATTTTCCTATTGTCTTGACAGGACTAAAATCTCAAAAAGAAATCAAATAACTCATTTGAACACAAACACACACACAGAAGGTTACTTATAGCTAATAAAAAAGTTTTTTTGTGAAGAATTTTTTTAATTTACAAGGGGGTATCGGAAAGTTTCAGTTATTACTAATAAATAAATTAGATATCTGGATAAAATCTATGCTTATAAATTCATCGCTATGCAAATAATGTTGTTTATTATAGATATCAGTGTTGATTTGTTTGTTTGTTTGTTTGTTTGTTTTTGTTTGTTTGTTTCAGGAAGCAATATGTTAAAGCAGTTTGTAGAAGATTGAGTTCAGTATGCTAAATTCTACAATAACGGACTTCAAAAGCTTAAGCAGTATCGTATAATTCAATAATCGAAATGTATAACTCAAGATTGTGACTAAGCATGGACGTCTTAAGAATAATAACTAAAAATTAAGTTCCTATCTTGATTATTTTTAATAATAATTAAAACTTTTACGACATCCCCGTATTATAATTAAACTTTACGATAGAGGCTATTACTTTAATCTCTGGCTTTCTAAAAACAAACAAATCTACATTAGTAGCTATAATTTACAACACATACAAACACGCACACATTATATACATAAGGATCAATTCATACGTGGAACAAATTTTGTCGAGATATTTCAGTGACATCTTATTTATAATTAATTTTTTACGATACCCCACGTATGTCTAAGAAATTGATAATTTTGACCATCAAAGCTTGGATTATTCGAACCTACTAGTTAAAAGGAAACAAAGAAAAAAAATTAGAAAATTTTCTTATAAAACATTTGCTCTTGTATTGTAAATGCTATCATAAAAAATTTAGTTTCCTTTCTTTAATTCTTACCCCTTTCTTTCTTTAATGTTCTAGTAATATCATCTTCAATGCAATGATTATTTCCACCAGTGCGGTGACCGAGTGTGAAAGAATAATCCCACTGTAGCTCATACATGTCGTAATAGGCGACTAAAATGGTTATCCAGTGCCTGGGATATAGCCGGGCACCCTACTCCTGAGAACTATATTAAGAGACCTTAGGTAGGTACGGCTATCATGACACCCAGTCACCAAAGTGATCTTTTTCTTTCCCATGGGGTTTACTGTCTTTGATTAAAAAAAAAACGGGTGATGCGCCTCCGCGATACCTTAGCGATTCTTCTCTATTTTCGACCACCCCCCCTATTTTTCCACCAATTTTATATCATTTTTTCTAATATCTAGACCACAGTTATATCTTGTATGGCGCAGTAAAGCTTTTGAAGCTCCCACTTTTATTCTAAGGATCTCATACTTCAAAATTCATTAAGTAATCAGTAAATAAGTAATAAAATAACCAAATCTTTTAACTATGGTTTTTTTTTACCTAATAATAATCAAAAATAAATATTTGCATTACAAATGTGGAGTAGTAACAATCTAGATTTCTAAACCAAAAGATTATATAACTGAAAATTCTGTTTATTTCAATAATAACACCCTGAATCAGAATCAGGAATAATACTTACACTCTGGATCCAAATCAAACATCTGCTATTTGAACCTTAACTTTCTTGTACTAATATCTTGTACAAGAAAGTTAACCTTTCTTGTACTAATATCTTGTACAAGAAAGAACCCTTAATTGCCTTAACTTTCTTGTACTAATATCTTGTGCTCTACTATCTAACCTTTTATATCATTACAACCTTTTAACACGTCACATCTCTATCTCAACATATCCTATTCACGACACTTTTTATATAATTAAATTGATTTACATAAGTCGCTGAAAATTCTCAAATACAATAATGACATAAAGTAGCCCAAAAGGTTACTTGAAGGGGGAAACGTACGTTAACTCGTCACACAATATTTTCCATTGCACTTCTCACCAAAGTGAGGAATTTCAGTCCTCACAAATTTAACTTGCATCAGCCCCTTACACGATGATTTTCAGAAAAACGTGACTCTCACTCGATACTAAAGGATTTTAAATCTGTTATTCTTTCTACTAAGATATCATAGCCTTTCCTGCAAGCAAGAACTGTCCGGAAATAGTTTTCAATTAGTAATTTTATTTTATGAATATGTTTAAGATTTAATTATGTATAAAATGTTGCTCAAGGGATCAATAAATTTGCAATTAAATGAAATTGGATTAAAATTTGATGCTTTCATTTCGAAATTCATTTTCAGACTACCCATTTCCATTCAGAGTGTTTGTATTCAAACAATATTTATTTAATTTTCTAGAATACTTATTTTGCATTAATTGATTATATTCTCTATTAAAACTGTTTGCTAATGTTTAAAATTACAAAGGCTAATGAAAATTTATCATTTTGATATTCTAGACTTATTTTAATTTAATTTACACCACCCGTAACAATTCTGTTGAAACTAAATGTTTACACAGGTTTTAAAATAATGTTTACTCCAACCCTAAAATAATGGCTTGCACATGTTTTCCTAAAATATTTTTCGAATTGAAAACTCTCGTGTGTCAGAAAATGTTAAAAATTACATATCTTCTGAGTATAAAATACAAAATTAATATTACAATATTTCATGAAAGCAGTGATCAAAGAATAAAATGGGTAGAAATGATAATCCTCACTATACTGCTTAAATTACTATTATTAGAACTTGTAATAAGAGAAAAAAGGATTAAACTATTTTATAATGCTCATAATAAGGATAATAAAAAACCCAGGAGGACTACAAGATTTTTGCAGTATGGTAGGTGGATATGTACTAATTAGAATGCAATTAACGTCCAACAAGCAATAATAATAATACAGATATCTATAGATACGTTGAAGACTAATTACATTATTATTAGATGCATATTATTTATATTATTATTACTCTTTTCTTCACACGTTCTTAAAAGCCTTAAATTAATATTAATCACACACACATAAACACAAAGTAATTTGTATATATATATATATATATATATATATATATATATACAAAAAGAAGTTCAGATACAAATTTATTGACCACTATTAAATTAACAGTATACCAGCATAAATACAAAATAATCTTAAGAAGATGTAATACAAAGTTCATTATCCTTTAAAGTAACTGGAAATTACAAAGTAAAATTGTTTTCAAATATATTTTTAGTTCTTTGACCAAATTTTAAAATTCATACAATTAGAGAAAATTTTCAACTTTTAATAATGAATCCACTGTACATATTTATTAAAAAAATTTCTTTGAGTATTAGATTTTATATAAATTAAGCCTATTATTAGTTTTTTTACTATGACATAGTTTAAAAGCTATATGTACAAGATGCAAAGCAATACACGTATATTTCTAGAAAATATCTAAAACAAAAATTTCAAAAGTTGAATGAAAATTCAGAGTTGCGGGAAATCAAAATTTTCTGATGCAATCCCCCACAGCGTTCAGGGTGATTTTTTTTTTTTTTGTTTTACTTATTCTTTTTTTTTTATTTGATTTAATCAACACGCGTATAAGATTGCTATAAAGTTCATATCATAATTAAACAGCATTGTATTCACACATCAAAATGTTTATTTAAATTAGTTGATCCGTTAAAGATATTTATTATTTACTAACACGCTTGATATGCGTAATAATACACAAATCAAGAGTTCATAATGATTCCATAAGATGAAAAGTAAAAACTCAAAAGAGAGAGAGTTCATTGTCTTAATAACTAGTCATTAAAAAAAACTATTACCACGCTTCATTTCTCAGTGGGTTGCAGAAAGAGAATTTGACGTATCAGGAAAGGAAAATTGTTCGATGAATTTTTAATAAGGAAACAATTAATAAGTTATATAAGTAATATTAAAAAAGTCTAAATCAAAAGGATTTGTTTCGTTATTCAATTCATTACAGTTAAATACAACTTTAATTTCCTTTTATCGCAATAACGGATAAGCTGATTTCAGAGGGAATTTTTTTCTGTTTGATTTATTGGTGGTTTCATTAAAAAGAAACCATGATTCTACTTAGAAGCAGCTCATTTACTCTTGGTGACGGATCGCCTTAAGTTAAACCACAATCAAATGATACGGCAATTTGGAGGAAGACTCTTTTGAAAACAATGAAAATATCTCCAGTAAACTCCAAAATAAACTCATTTACCCTTTCTTAAATTAACTCATGAATTCTAAAAAGCCTTTAAAATATAATCTTCCAATGGTTATCACCGCCCTCTCTTTAAAATCTATACATATAAACTTTGAAGTACACGTACGAAACAATTAACAACCTTTAACAACAGAAAAGAATAAAGCGAACGATTATGTGAGAAAAATCAAATTATTAAAATAAGCAATAAAATTAAAGCAGACAATAAAATATTAAAGTAGACAACAATACTATTTTTAGATATTAAAATTGAAGCAAACGATAAATTAAATATATCTTAAGTTAAATATCATTACTGTAGTCGTAAAATGAAAATAAAATCAATCTTCATGACACGATAATCTCTTTTGCTGATTAACAATGAAAACTTCATTATTATAATATTAAAATCAAACAGACGCCCACGATGGTTTTGTAAGGAAAGGTAAGTCAATTTTTAGTTTTATCGATTTAAATCATATTAGATGTAATTTATTTCATCTTGCTAGTCCTTAAAAAATAATTTAATGTTAATTGACTGCTCTTTTAAATAACAGTCCTTTTTCCTGAATTGCTAAAAGTATTTTTGTAGACTCAAGTATTTCTTAACGTTTCATTCTCAATGGAATCCATTCATATGACGTCATGGTCACATGATTAATTCACGCGTATTTCGAGTGGTCAACTCATACGCTTCACTATTTCCAGATTTTTCTTTTTGTAGAAACTTTCTTTTAAAAATATTAATACACGTAAGTAAAAAAATGCACATAATTTAAAATGATCTACATTACATATAGAAAAAAATTTTAACATGTGGAAAATTTGGGGAGAATATTAGTAATGTTCCAACGATTTAGAAGAATCTTAATGCTAGCACATCAATAATCAATATCTATATTTATTTAATTTCAAAATATCCATAATGGAGTTTAAAAGTAAGGCCAGATACAAGTCAGAGTCATGTCTGTTTTGATTCTAGCGGAAAATAAGTTATTGCATCTAAGACATGAAAGTCATTAATTGAGACTATTGTTCCTTTAATTCTCTTAATTCTTTTGCATAAATATTGAAATTAAAATCTGTGAAAATTTGTCTTAACGCTTAAGAACACGCATTAGCTTACTCTATCAAGTTGTAAAAAAATTGTACCATCGTGTGAAAAGAAATGATATCTTCATTGCGGATTAAATAAGAAAATAAAACAAAATTTGCAATCATTCATTTGATTATTCACAAAGGTTTAACTTTTCCAAAATATACTGATAATAATAAATTACATTCATCAACTATTTAGTCATTTTTTTAAAAAGGAATTTTTAAAATGTCATGAATTACAGTTGAAACGTAGCAGAATTTTACTCAGTGAAGTAATAAACCAATAAAAACTTTCAATGACAATACAGCATTATTATATCAAGTTATTTTTAAATAATAATGATATTAAATTGTTCAAACTTATTCCTATTTGATGTTTTTCTTCAACTTGTAAAATGTCTGTTAGTCTCATTTTTGTTCTGCCAATTTATATATATATATATATATATATATATATATATATATATATATATTTTTTAAAATGATATTTTAGTCTAGCATTACCAAAAATATTGTAAATATAGCATTTTTTTTAGTTTAATCGTTTTCTCTCTTTTAACTAGATTGAGCAAAATCCAAGCAGAAAACCAAAAGAACTAATTCTAGAAAACTCGGTAATGTACGGTTACTAGCCTCTAGCCTTTTAAGGCAGCGTCCATTTTTTTTAAAATTTGTAATAAATCTAACTGATATTCACTCTTTTTTAAAAGTACAAATACTTTTTCTATTAAAATGTTAACTATCCACGGATTTCAAACAATTTGTACATAACATTTGTATCATCTATAAATTTAAACTTCAGTAAGTATTATAAAGTTTTGCTGTTCAAAACTGTACACTAAAAGAATTTCTTATTACACTAATAACTGAAAACTATAACAGTAACTATCCTTATTATTTCAATGAAAAAAATCCGATGATATCATAGATTTCTCTACTCTAAGTAATAAAATCTTTACCAAAGAAATATGTGATTTAACATCTTTAAATTTTGTGGGGTTATATAACTATATTTCAGGACGATTTTTACTTAAAAAGCCTCATTAAAATACATTCATGCTAAAAAAATACAATATAAATCTAAAATAAGAACAATAACATTTTTCTCCTACAGTGAGCATTAAACGTTCACTTTAATGGGTTTGCTGAAAAATATGATATATTTCTAATATTTATCTCTATATTTCATTACATAAAATATTTGAAATAATATATATATATAGTCCTCGGGCGGAAGTATTGCAAGCTACCATATTTTTAAGATATCGTTAAAAGTATTGCGAAATACGAATGATTTTCCACAAATGATTATAAAATTTCTTTTTAAAATCATTAACGGTTACAGGAAATAATAGCCCGAACAACTCAACTTTAAATTTATTTTCAATGCAGACGAAGAATAAGTGAAAAGTAAACATCGAGTGTGTAGCTCCCTTTTTAAAACAAGGAGGAGGGAGTATCAAGATTTGGGAATGCATGTCTACCGGTCGAATTCTCATTTTTTGAAGGTTTTATAAATAGCCAAAAACCAAATTAGAGCCGTCTCTTACTCAATTATTCGGAGACATAAACAAAGATGTCATTAACTTTCATTAAGGTAATCCACCATGCAATAAATTAGTGACATCAATGCAGTGTATCCTCTATAATAATATTGAGGTTTTATACTGGCAACCACAGTCTCCAGAATTTAACCCGATTGAGCATTTGTGTGGTCTTTTTGTGCGTAAGTTATGAGTACGCCAATATTTAATAATATCCCAAGAGCCTCCTAAATGTGCTCCTGTATATGCTTGAAATTCCATAAATGGTAATTATTGTCGTAAACTAGTGACTAGTATGCCGAGTAAAATAGTTGCTGAAATTAAACCTAGGAATGGATGATTAATCAAATATAAGAATTCTTCATTAATGTTGCTTATATTCAGTAATATAAAGTTTGGTTTTAGTTTATCTCATAACTACTTCGAAATAAATATATCTTTACTAAATTCCTAGTACTTTTGACCAAGGCTGTATATAAAAGAACTGAGAGGTGCAGTATGTGTATATATGTATTATGTATAGCAGAAAGATAACGAAACCCAGAATCAAGAAATTTGACACAAAGAATCTGTGAGTACTAATATAATTTACAGCTGTAATATATATCACATTTGTCGTTAGATTGGGGTGCATCTTCCTCTTTATTGATAAAGGGGTTGCCAGCTTGATGAGATCAGAGAAAACCTGTTCTCGTGAGATAGAGGTAAGAGCGGTAGCGAGCTCCGAAGTAGGCGGCAAAGTGGAAATAAGTTTTGATGTTATTTGTTTGTATTTTGAAGACTGTAGGTCTTTATTGGATCTAGCAAGAAACAGAAGAGTCATAACATAAACACAGATACTTTGCACCTCAAAGCCATGTTTTCGAAATTTGCTACAGAGTTTTAAAAATTTAATTTTAAAAGGATTTTGTCTTCATTGCGCATGGTTTTTGCTCATATACCGTCACGTGATACAACTGTCGTAATTGCTTCTGGCTGTCTAGTTTCATGCAGTTTATTCGAAGATATTTATTTTCATACATTTTTTGGCTCTTTCTTATAAGATTAGATTCTGTTTCGAATTAATCATCATTATTCTATTAAACTTCTTACTATAAAACAATTCTTTGAATAAAACCCTTCAAATTGTTATAACAATATCTATGATATTGAACATCTTTCTATTCAAAATATCCCTAGTTATAAATATTCCTCAAATCCTAAAATTAAAAGTCTCCTATTTTTTTTAAAATTCTAATGCAACATAGTTAGTATTTCTACTTCTTTTCCTCTTGTGAAAGCAGCATCCAATATAGTGATTAGGATACAGGAATTCTAATGCCTTAACCTGGGTTCAAATCCACACCCCTTTGTTCGACTGCTTTGCATCTATTTTTTCAATAATTTCGAATGAATTAAAAGCTTTTTCTTTTTAAATTGCTTTTCTCGAAATTATTATTATTATTTAAATTAATAACTTTATTTCTTGTTTCTAAAAAGTATTTTATAAGTAAAATTGAAGAGATTTTTATATAATTTGTTGCCTAGCTCTCGAATAATGCGTAGCAAAATTACGATTATTGCATCATCTAAGAGATCTAAATTATTTTAAGGAAACTGAATAAATTCCTGGTGCGTAAATTTTAGTTAATGGAGTTAGGACGAATTTTAGAAAATGGCGCTTCAAAGCATAAGTTTCGGATTTCTTTATTTTTTAAAATCATTTCATCCAAAACACTATCAATCCAAACAAAACGGTATTTGTACAGTACACGGAATAAACATTTGGCCCTTTTAAAAATAAATAACGGATAAAAATATTAAAAACACAATAGCTATCGAGTTCAAAATTTTCGCTTTCTTCTCCATTTTTTCTGGAAAATTACGTTACAGTCTGCACTTCTGATAGTTTATGGTTCTCAAAAGAGTTATCAGATATCCTTTTAGTTATTAACTTGTTTGCTTCAATTTAAAATTATTTTTATTTTAAATATTTACCCGTTTAAGAAATGGGTACCTCATGAAGTATTTATTTTAGTATAAACTGTTGAAATATGAATCTTTATCATCAAAAAGAAAATTGCCATTACATTTAGTCATCATTCAAGGCCACATTGTTATTTGGAATTATCGAAATAGAATTAGATTTTTTTCTCCTCACAATTTGATTTTAATTAGTTGATTGATTGATTAAATTATGAGGAATGTGTTCTTGATTTTGATCGATTATTTATCACACTTAGAAGCAACGCGAGAACTTTAGGCAACAGACCTCAAAATTTTGAACCGCAGACAACTAGTTCGCCACCTGAGCTAGCACAACCCTCTCCAAATTGTAAATAGTTTAAATTTCGCTTAAAAATTAAAGCAATTCACGGCTATCACTATCAATGAAATGCATGATCTCCCCCTCCCCCAAAAAAAGTTGTTTAAATATTCTGCTCACGCCACTGTAAAATTGCTTAAGTCCCTTAGCACCACCAACAGCATGTAAATTCATGCTGATTGTGTGATTTATAATCAAAAAATAGTATAAAATCAAAACATAAAATAAACTCTGAATCACAAGATATTTTATTACGTAAGTTATTTAATCAATTTAACACAAAAATCATTAAAATGTCTGGAATTTAAAAAAAAAACACTTATTTAAATTTTCAATTGGATCTACTCAACGGAACAAAACGGAGCGTTAAGTGGGGATTCACATTTTCCCACCTTTACCTTATATAATATTATCCCATCTTCTAACAACTCTTGGATATGTGAGTGAGATTGTTTATTAACGTGACGCTGAGAATCAACACGAGGGCTATTGGTGACGGACCTCGTAGTTTTGAACCTCGGTTAAGTGAAGAGGACAACATCTGAGTTCACACCTCTCTCTTGAAACTTTCATACGGTACCAATGGAAGGACTTGGGACCTCGACCAGATTTAACGTGCATCAGTCTCATTACACATCGCGCAAAAGTGATATCAGGACTCGAATCTTCTCATATGATTCGACGGGAGCAATGTTGGTCCAAAGCTAACGATCATGATTATTTGGTTACCGTAGCCACTTGAAAAATGGGGAGTCATAAAAGTTGTTATCAACGTTACTTTTTTAGTTTAATAAATATCAAAATATTTTATCCCCTGCAGAAAAACTTTAAACACTTCCATTTAACACACTTTGTCTAAAAGTTGACTGAAAGAGATAGTATTGTTGTTTCTATCTTGAGTTGATTTCTGAGATTGTTTCGATAAATCGTGAGTTTCCAAGGTTTAATGTTTCAAATGATTTACAAGGCTACAGATCCAATACATTGAATTATACTGTAAATTAAATTTGAGTAAAATCCTGAAATGTTGATTATTTTGTTAATGATCCAGATTTTCAGAATGTCCTCTATTATATTGTTAGTCCAGCTGGATATAATATCTAAGTTTGGGGTATTTCCAAAAGGAGCAAAATATATGTTAGAATAAAATTTATCAAGTGTTTTTTTTTGTTTTGTTTTTGCTTATTGCATTTTTATAAATTTTGGTATAGATGTCTTCTATGGCAATTCAATCGATGTATACTTTGAAAATTCCAGCTCCAATCTTGCGAATTATTATCAGTTAGTTCTTTCCATAAATTTTTAAATATCTCGAAATATAAAGTAAGCTTGACTGATTATTATAATAAGATTGTATAAGAAATTTTCTAGCTAATTCAGTGATAGAATAGTGCAATCTTGAAATGTTGAGTTAATACTGCCTAGAAATTACGCGAAAGCTATCGGCGACGACCATTTTCACTCTTACTCGATGTAATGTGAACAAGGTTAGTTGGTGTGGTTTCAATTAATATGATACCTGAAGTAATATGGAGTTTATTGGTGAGTGATTTCATAGTCCAAAATCATGGTCAAGTGACAAGGACGACATCAGCGTGGACACTCCTCTCTCGATATCCACGCCAAGCTAGCATAAAGGCTTTGTGTACAAGCAGTTTCAACATACTGTGATGGTGTCTAACAAATAAGACAAGGATTTGCCAAATACTAGTAATTTCTTTTTGTTTCAAAACGTCACATCACAGTAATCATAAAATAGACAGAATTATCACAACCCAATTTACATAATCTTCAGAGTTACAGGACCGCTCGTACACGTTCGAGACTCGACTCGTCTGGTAGTCTCGTGTTAATATTATTTCAAAAAAAACCCCGTTAGAATCTCTTGAATTCAAGACAGCCAATTTTTGGCACTTTATCGCCACTAGGAGTCTTTCTGTAATTGCAGCTAGCCAATTTAGGTGCATTATCATTGCCAGATGCGAGTTCACCATCGACTTTACTACAATACATACTACGATCTTCAGTGACAAAGAGGACATCTATATTGACACTCCTCTCTCTACATCCATGCTAGGCTAACATAAAGACTGTGTACTAGCAGTTTCAATGTACATACGACGAAGGAAGAGCGAAACCTAATATCTCAATACGTTGATCGCAAGTTCTTTAAACTACCATCCAGGCTGGTACGACTCATGAAATGAACGAGGACGACACCTGGGTTGGTGTTGCCAACCCTTAATTACATAATTTTCTCAAAACAATTTTGAAACCTCGTTCCATCAAAAGTGCAGAAGCATTCATTATTTCTACACGACAATATTCAAAAAAGTGGAACTCGAGTCCCCAACGTTTTTGACTTGATAATTATGGGTAGTGCACCATAACCACAGTGCTACCCCGTTTCTCCAGAAATTGTTCCTTTTAATATATTATACTATTATTTTAAACTACCATAAGAAAATAGCAGTCGTGGAATATCATTATGCTCAATCATTAAACAAATACTTTAACTTTTAAGTACTTCCATTTCTTACTGATGGTGTTTTTTATGGTATAGCATATGGTTCTTATGGTATTTTTAAGTGAGATTCTTTTAAATTTATGTTGATTTTTCTCTTAAATGGTAAAACACCTATCAGTTCTCAACTATGGAACAGATGTCAGAGAAGATTTACGTTAAATATCTTGTCCTATAGACAAAATAATTTTAATAATATTACTAGTGTACTAACAGAGATATCATTACTACTTCTACAAAAACTACAAATTAAATGTTTAATCAATACAGATTTTATTTTATTTTGTAAATATTTTAATTACATTTAATTAAAAAGACTCTTTTCTTACGATTTATTTTGCGAAGATTCCGAAAAACATTTATTTTCCTTGAAGCGAAAATATTTTAATTGTATATCCTATTTTGACAATTTTGTCGATCATTTTATTTTATTTACTTTCTTAATGAAATTTAAATACGAAAGATATTTATATACATATTTCATAATCCGACAACGTACTGTAGAATTATTTTATAAAGAAACATATTGTACTAAAAAGACATATTTTTGGAAGCATATTACCTGGAAAGGTTATAGCTATTTAGTTTTGTTAATATTATTTCAAATAAAGAAGCTTGAAAATAACAAAGAAGCAGGACATCTTTTTTATTTAAAATGCTTTTAAGATTTAAATATGTATTTTTAAATTCCCGATAAAGCGGTAGCAATTTAGATTTCACGTCAACAGGTGGCGAGATTTTAAAAGAGGTACGCATTCGTAAAATTCAACGACCAATTGCATTTTTTGTTTACGATCATCTCCGTCCCCCTAGCAACGCTTGCGTTTTCAGCTCACTCGTGAATCGTGTGCGAAATACGCGGCAGCAGGTGCGAATGATGGTGACATAAAATCAAGGACTATTTCCCTTCCGAACAACGGAAATAGAGCCAAACAAAAGACAGTAAAAAAGCTCCTTTTCCATTTATTTTATTCCTGATTTTTCTCCCCGGTCTTATAAAGGTGGCAGAACAGAACGAAAAAGTGCGGGGCTCTTCTAAAATTTGCTTCGTATTCAAGCTGCTTGGAATTTAGCTTTCCACGTGTATCTAAGAGTGTTTATTTTTATTTTATTATTGTTCCGTTTTTATATCTTTTCGTTTTATAGAGCATTTTGTAACCAGCGCAAATTTTCCGTGAAATATACTACAGGTAATGCAATGTGCTTTATTACCACCTTCGTTTGAAAAATGGAGTAGGAATATTTCTTTTAGAAACATAAATGATATATGGATCAATTGCACTAAAAGCAATATGAAAAAAAAAAATTATCAATCCCCAAAATTTCTCAAATATTATATATATATATATATATATATATATATATGTTGATAAATCAGGTATCATCATAGTTGAATCCATAGACAAGAGAAAAAATAGGGAAATAATGTGTAAAAAGAAGAAATGTAGATAGTCTTATAAGCGAATATATATTTTTGCGAATAATATTTTGAACTGGTATGCTCTAAAATATTTGTGATGTAATTATCATTTATGTCTGTCCAAAGAAAGTAAAGCATAAATATAAGACAATCGAAATGAAAATTGATTTTATTTTTATATTTTGTAAAAATTATATTCAGAAATTGTATTCATTAAGAAGTGAATTAACAACTTTTTACAAGAAATGCTGTCGACAATGCAGTCCGACCCTGTTATCTTGTGGTTCGGAAACTCGCGAATCCATTTAATTCGCACTTTTACTGTGGATTCATTGAGGAAACGCGGAAACGAAGCAAAAATCTGAAAAGAAAATAATGGAAATCCCCTTGAGCAAGGGAAACTTGAAAAATAGTTCGAAACATTCAGGTAATGTGTTTTAAAATTAGGTGACGATTGTAAAACCGGATCGCTGTGCTAGTAAACAGGTGGCAAAATAACGAGAATAAGATTGAAGGAAAAAAAATACCGGGATAAGGACCGCACTCTGAATATTTGAAGCACGAGAGGGAAAGCGACGAAGAGCCGCAAGTCTTCTGAACGGAAAATTTGGATAAACAAAAACGAAAAAAAAAATGGCAACGCATCCTTTGAAACCTCAGGACTAAGAGCAGATTGACCATTTTACTAATGTTTATTTACCTTTTTTTTTTTTTTTTTTTTTTTTTTTTTTTTTTTTGAATTTGAGTACTTGGATTGGATATGAATCACCATTTCTCGGAAAGTGAAATATTCTCGTGACGAATTTTTTTAAGTAAAGATTATTTTCGAGATCTCGAATCTCACAGTGAGATTGGCTGTAAACTCAAAAATATTTTTGTCAAATTTTAAGAGTTATAATTTTTTTTTCTTGTATAATGTGTAACGTAGGCTGTAGATAACCCCGTCAGAGACATTTGCTTTGAACTCCCATTTTTGTTTCCCAACTTCCTATTCAAAAGCGTAATAAAAAAGTTTACTACTCTAAAGGAATAAATGAGCCAAATCTGAGGTCTACTGCTTTGGTTAGCTACATTCATGAACACCTAACTCTGCTACACAGGTGTGAAATGGTTGATTCTTTTTTTTTTGTGAGGTATTGTGACAAATGACATAGATATATATGGGGATTTAGGGCCTAGCCGTTTGACGTCCGACATCTGTATGCACGTGTGTTAAACTTGATATTGGCCGATAAGAACTAATGGTGTTGGGAGTAGAAACAGAGGTTGTCTGTGAAATTCGGCTGTCCAATCAAATATGAAAATAAATTGAAGGAGGAACGTGAGTCAGCCCTACTTGAAGATTTAGAAGGGACAGGAAAAAAAAGGAGAAAGACAAGGAGAAAAAAGATCCTGACGGAGTGCGAAAGAAGGTGATCCCGCAAAGAGTTGAGCGAGATTCGATACGATTTAGGTTATTTCCTCTTCTTGCGATTTTGGTGAATTTTATTTTTTTTGGGACTAAATTCATGTGGATATATTCCTATTTGTGGTATTTTGTTTAAGCTATTTTTGTTTGTGACATTGGGCGAAGAGTAACAAGACGAAAACGGTTTCTAACTTGAGTATAACTCATATAATTGTACAATAAAGAAGTATTTTTACTTAAACTCTGTGATTCCTTCACACTACCGATCCAATCCACAAATTCTGAGGTCACGACGTTACAAATTATTTACGTTATGATTTAAAATAATGTCGGAAGACTGTAGAAGTAACGGAGGAAATTCATATCGATGTTGTAATTTGCATTATCAATCAATTTACATTAATATTGTGGAATGGAATGTATATGTTGAAATTTTTTCTTAATCAATTGATATTAACTCAGAAACTCACGATTTAGTAGCAATGTACCACAAATATCGCAAGTTAATGGTATCTGGGTTTTTTTTTTTTTTTTTTCAAACATTTTTTCCTGCTGTAAAATAAACATTTGTGCAAAATTCTAATATTCGCATTTAATTAAGCAACGATATTTATAAGAGTAATAAAAATAATTTATATGTATAAAATATATCTAATTATATTGATAATTAATATATAGATTAAAAACATGATAACTATTTTCTACAGATTATGTTATTCATTAGCTCAAAGCATGAAAATACAAAGAAATAAAATATTATCTTTAATCATCAAAGTTTATTTTCGTCTATCTAGCAGCTGTAGCCTCAGTTTGTTATGGAAACACATTTAAGAATAAACTGTTTCTTGTGTTGGTTCATTTCTACAGATAGAATTATTAATAGGAAAAATCAGAGCTCGGGTTAAAAGGAGTTCTTTATTTTAAAAAATTGATTGCAAAACATTTTAAGGTAATGAGTGGAATAAATATGTTATTATAAAGTACAATATATATAAATGACTCATATAGAACTGTATATATATATATATATAGCTGTTATAGTACAAATTTAAAAACACTTTCAGTGAAATATAATATTCTGGGCATAAACGCAGCTTTTTAGTTTCCGATTCAAAGTACAGACCAAAGGAAAAATATATTATAAGAATAAGTAAATATAAGATCAATTTATTACCGTTTAAAATATAAGGAAAAGACATTACAAAAATGCATAACCTAAAAATATAATGTTAAAATATAAGGTCTAAGATTAAAATACTAGAAAAATATGCAACCGATAAATATAATATTATAGGACACACAAGAAATTTAAGAGTAAAAATGGTGAAAGTAATTGTAATAGAACATATTATAATTCAAATAAAGTATATTTATAATTATATTATGAAGATAAAAGTATTGTATTCGTGACTAAAATATTACAATACAAAAACTTTAATACATGCTAAGTTATACTTTTGATTTCTAGAAAGAATAACGAAGCCATTTATAATATACTTCTATGAAATAAAAAGTTTAACTTCTAAAGAAGTTTATATTACAAATTGAAATGTTCTAATGAACTTAATTAAAAAAATTCTGTGACCTATTCTCAGCAAAGGGCAAGCCTTTCTGATAAGTTGGGCAGCCTGCCAGCTAATTCACCATATCTATGACTAAAAAGTACCAATTTGTAGTGAACTGCCTTTCTAAAAGAACATTTAAAATTAGAGAAAAGTGCTATCTCAAAGATAAAGAGCAGTGTTAACTCAGCTACAAAAATAAAAAATAAAATGAAAAGAATGCTATCATTTTTGAAACGATGCCCATAACAATGTACAATAAAAAAAAACTTAAGACCCTATCTGGATCAAAACATGAGTTAAAATTAAAATAAAATTTAACAGCGTGCTAAAAATGGCTGCGAAATAAACTTCACATCTGATTTCCGTTATTCTTTGGATGTGCAGCTATAAAAAATCTTTTAACGATTATTTAAATTGGAATAAAATCAGTTTGTTTAATTTTTTTTTCCATTTAAGAGTTATTTTTCAGTTATCATTATCCAATTGTTAAGATAATGGAATCACTGTCTATATTTTACATTAATCTTATATTTATTGACTTATAGTCAAATAATAATAGCATGTTCCAAGCTTAAGAAAAAATGTTGAAAATGTAATGAGATGAAGGTATACCTATATATAAAAATAATGCTGTTGGGTATACAAATTACTGAAAATCATGAAGCAAAGATTTTAAACATGAATATCATCTACGTTGGTTGGTAAAAATGGTTGTTAGTGTAACCAAAGAGATTACAAAAACATTCCGAAATTCCAAAGTAGTGTAAAGAATCTTACAGAGTGATAAAATATAGTAAGTGCTTATTATGGTAAGGATTGTTAACAATTGAAAATGACTTAAGATTGTTTGAAGAAATCTCGTCAAAACAATGGTGATTAAAATAAATAGTTATCAGTCAAATCACGTAAGGTAGGCTGAGGGCTTCAGAATTATTTTGTAGCCATTGATACTTTATTTTAAAAGCTTATTTACAAATATTTATATTTCCCTCGTTGAAATAACAGAAAAAGCTTCATCTTTTTTCCTTAGCATAAAACATTTCTTTTTAAACGTTTCTATATATAATTTAATATATCATTTAAATTTCAGTGACAGAATTTATCTAGAGCATTTAGTTTTGTTACAAAATACTAGTTAGTACATTTTTCTCTGTTTCAGCAATGGTATTAATGGATTATCATAAAGTGCGAAACAGAATTGCAAATGTGCATAAAAACATTAAAAAAGGAACGGTACATTTTAATATCTATATTTTCTATGGCGCTTAGATAAAAAAAAAAACCACCCAAAAACTTATTAATTGTTCAAGAAATTCACATAAGCTTAAAATATAAAACAAATATTACATTTAAAGTATTTTTAAGACACGGTGATATGATTTGGAATTTTTCAACAAAATTTGCTAACCTTGATATTCCAGATTACGTCATTCGAATATGAGAGAAAATATATTTCTTTTCTCTCTCATTATATTTCGGCGGTTTATGTATTTCTACTCCGTAGAGGGAGAGGATAATTGACCTTGTGAACCCCAACAGCGTTTCGAACCCTCATTCTTTGGACCCGAAAGAAAGTTGCCCAATCGCCTTTTGTAGTGCGTTTTTCAACCAGAAATGTCTTTCTTATCAGTTTGAGGTTAGGTTATTCAAACATTTTAACTTCTCTCGTGGTTGTTGAAGAGAGCCACCTCAACATATTCACATAGATACCGAATTCTGATTTTACACTATATGCATGCTCTAGAAGAATTCGTTTAAAATAACTTATACAAAACGCATTTTAATAATAGAAAGCGGGAGAATGGTTCCAGAGTAATGAAAGTCTACAAAACCTGTGCAATAAACTATATGAAAATTAATGTTAAGATCTTATGATGTTTTGGTGAGTTACATTTTAATTTATGATAATAATATATAGAAGTTTCAACAGCATAAAATTTAATGCAAAATTAGCCTCTCGTTCATATATAGATTATCGACAACTGTTTAAACTTCTCATTTGCTGATTTTAGGCAAATAGTTAACAACTTACGCGTGAATGATTTTTATTCACATCAAACATCAAAAATTTCACTTAAAGTGTAAATTTGAACACCCAACTTGATGTATAAATTTCATGCAAAATTTTTTTGGTATAAACCGAAATTATAATATGGGAAATTAACGACTATTAATGAAAGATAATTGTGTCATTCTGAAAATGTGACATTTAACTGATAAAGATGAGAAAGCGATTTTGGAAATGCAAGAAACAAAATGCTTTCCTCACATATGTTGTACAGATGCTCAAATTCCTATAAAAATGGAAAGAAATGTATTTTTTAATTCGTGTTATGTAAAAATCACATAGAAGAAGCTTATGAATATATATTCAACATTACACACACACACACGCGCGCGCGCATATATATATATATTCTTTTTTCCCTTGAGATTTGCAATGATTTTGGGTACTAGATATCTATTTAACTAAGTTGTAAATTTTAATTAT
>BMAW01129143.1:0-30868 GCA_019974015.1 Nephila pilipes | reverse complement strand
TTTTTTTAAGAATTTACAGAAAAAATTGGTTTGCTGTTTGTGATTCTTCGCGACAGATATTAATAGAAAAGAATGAATTTTGATATTTTGATTCATAATTACTTCTTTAACAGTTTTTCACACTTGGTGCATTTCGATTTTGAAATATTTTTAAAACTAACTACACTTTACGATATAATTCTATTTTCTGATGCGCTAAAAATTGTATACCAATACACCAAACGTCTTGCAATAAAATTGTAGTTTCTCACCTATTTTGTTTCAAGATTCCTTATCTACGTATCATTAACCAAGTCTAAACAATTAATGTTAGTCACATCCACAAATAATGAACACCATATATTACTAAACCCTTCGAATATCTTACAATTGAATGCAGTTTTATCCATTAACTGATCGATTTATAACACGATATTTTAACTTCTAATAGTTCAAATTATGTCTAAATAAGCACCGAACTAAAGACATCATTAGAGAGAACTAATAATCTAACTATTTAGCAAAACTTGAAATTATTTGGAATAATCCTTGTTCCACAAGCATTTAAAAATGGCAGACAAGAAGAAAGAAACAATTGAAGATATGAAATTAGTTTGAAAATAGTTTCATTATACCTTTACAATTTTTTAATTAAAAATAGTTAATATACAATTTTAGATACTTGAATAATGAAATTATGTTGTATTTTTAATCAGTAACACATGTATTTACTAGATTAAGACCCAATGCCCATTAAAATGGACTGGGCAAAAATTGTGTATATTTAATTAAAAAATGGCTTTATATACTGTTTATATATATATATATATATATATATATATATATATATATATATATATAATTTCTACAGATCCATTTTAGTACAACTAAATAAAATCTAAAACCAACATTTCGTTTTTGTATGTTTTCATGGAAAAAAATAACCTATCAAATGTAATGGGGGGAGGGTGAAGACGTTTCGATTGCTTCGCTTGAAAGTGTAATGTTAATTGGAAGAAAAGAAACCTTGTGAGTGTATCAAATTAGAGTATACAAGTTTTACAATATGGATAGTAGACAAAGACAAATATAAAAAAGTATTGTTGAGTTACAGAGACATTCGAAAAATAATCCGCTTTAGGTATGAGAAAAGGAGGGAGAGGAATAGGAATATTGTAACTCACTGCAGTATTGTCAAGTTATCCGTTTTTCTTTTTCCTGAGAAATTCATGAGTATGACATCCATCGCATTCTAAGAAATCGTCACTTTTCTTACCAATGAGACTGTATTCACATTTTTTTGGAAAGCATTTACCGAATGCAATCGGTTTTTTTAATCGTTGCTTACTTTCCAGTGTATAATGATGAATGCAGGTCTCATTGACGAGGAAAACTTGACGAAAAATGTCGACAACTCGGAGTAAAAGCAATCAAATTTTGATTTGGGTGCAAATGGCTGACAAATAAAAACTAACAAATGAATCAGTGTCAAATTTTTTTTCACGCCGTTTAGTGCATGACAGCCTACAATGTTAACACTAACTTACTTCTTCAACACCATCTGCCTTAAAAAAGGGCATTTTTTGATCCAACCTTGTCCAAATCTCAAGAAATTATTGCACAATACTCGTAAATGGAACTGCATTTCAACATTCTCGTACAGAATCATACGAAAGTATGCAGGGCAAGATTCTAACCAAATGACTCACTCGTTTGCTAGTTCCATCCTTTTCTGTGGTTCAGAATACTTAAGGATAATTGAAAATCTAGCTAATTTTTAACGATCACTTTTCTTAGCAGAAAGCACAATTCTAATCTTAACAATACAAATATTAAGTGTTGCTTTGAAACGTGTAATGGAAACATTGAAATTTGGAGGGGGGAAATAAGTAAAAATAATGTAATTCATTTTTAATCATGATTAAAATATTCTTTGTTTTTGAAGTAAATAATTATTAAAAACATGTTCAGATACTTTATAACTAACCTTGTAGGTATTTAAATAAGATACAAGCTCCAAATTTAAAAATATATTGATTTTATCTTCCAAAATATTATTAGCGCATCCATATCAATACAAAATTTCCCCCCATACATTTCTATGAAATAAAATAATCAGTATGATAAAAAAAAAGGCAAAACTGACATAATAGGCTTTCAGTTACTAACTAAAATTACACATGCAAATATCCTCATAAAAGCATTTTATTTATAATATAGAAAGCCATCAAAAGAACTGGTCTTCTTACATGAGTCTAACAATCTTGCATAATTTGTATTGCATAAATTACAACATTCTCTCCTGATTTTCATATTTCCATACATGTTTCTACTCTTAAAGAAGTCATGTATTACTCAGCCTAGACCATTTATTTAAAAAATAGAATGAGAGTGAAAGACTTTGGAGCAATTTGCATATTCGTTAAGAAGACACCTCTAAGGTTAAATACCTGTTTAAATTCATGATAAATGACGGCACCACTGTTTGAACACCAACAGGTGGTCAAACTCTAAAAGGAAGTAATTTCGGAAAATTGGAGGTCCTGTAGCATTTTTGCTTGCCATCATTTATTTCCGTTGCCATAGCAACAATTGCTTGTTGGGCTCGCTAGTAAGTCCTCCATAAAATGCATGGCAGCAGGTGTAAATGATGGCGACATAAAGTCAAGAGCTGTTTTTTTTCTGAACACTAAATATAAAAACAAAAACATGATATATATATATATATATATATATATATATATATATATATATGATTTTCTTCATCTTCCATTATGAAATGTAGGAAAAAAGGAAATAAATGCTATAGGGTCTATTTTTGTATTCAAATATCTAAAATTTAGTTTTCTTATTATACTTTTCTTCACCTATAGCCATTTTTACCCCTCATTCCGTTTTTATGCATTTTTGTTTTATAGCACAATCAGTAACAAGCTCGAAATCCGTGAAATATTCTGCTGAGAGACACTTCTTTTATTTCTTTTCATCTAAGAAACGGAGCAGGAATACTTTCTGCAACTGTTAGCATTTACTGCTAAAAACATATTTCTGCTGGAAAATCAATCTTCTACCTGTTTTGAATGGGTATAAGATTGTAAATATTGATGATTTTCAAGAATTCTATCATAATTTAGATTTGTGCATTGTTTTTAAAAAAAATTAATGCATCATTATGAAGACTTTGAAATGTAGAGATAAGATAATCAAAAAAGATATCACAGATTATGTGTGCGCATGAAATGTTATATAGTTCTCAGCACGAAACGTTTTTGAATTAGAGCACTTTTTCATTGAGGGCTCTGTAATGCTAATTTGAAAGAACACCATATCCCTCGAATTTTATAGTACTTTATACGATTTCGTTATTGCACCATTTTCAAGATAAAAGATTTAAAAAATATATATATAAAAAATAAATATTTTTCTGCACACATACGGTCCTTTAAGATATTGTGACCCTTAGAATGTGTCGCATGTTAAGCCTTTTTAAAAGTACCATTCTACAATATTAAAGGGAAATGAAACATTTGGTAGATGTTATAAAAGATAAAACCCTTACCATTTTGCAATTAGAATTTCAATCTAACCTCAAATGGATATCAAAACAGTATACAGATTTTTTTAAAAAGCATTTTAAGATGTATACATCGCAAAAGATATTTAATTTACAGCTACTAAATGTCAACTATAATCTTAGATATAAACTTAGAAAAAAAAATTTATTTGCTAAAAATAGCAAATTCAAGCATAATCTGACAAGAAATCGCTGAAAAAAAATAGAAAATTAGTCATGTAAAAGGAAATTTGAAGCTCAATAAATATACTATTTTAATATTATCCAGATAATTAATAAATAAATAGCGTTTAAAGCAAGGCGAACTTCGAAATATGCTAGTATTTTTTATGAAATCGAAGAAAAGTAAGTGGATTTTGAGAAAAACTTAAATTAATCCTAGATCTAAGGTCGCAATATCAATTAGGGCAGCTGAAGAAAAAAATTAAGGAATTGAAATACTCTAGAATTGTCGAAATTGTTTTAAGAAATTAGAAATTCCATTATTGAGTATTTCTAACTTTTATATAAAGAACAGTGGAAAAATTTGAGATAATATCATACGTGAGGTTGAAAACAAATACAACATTTCTGGATTTTAATCAGATTATCACTTTATCAAAGACTTTGGTGCGTGTAAGGAATTTACAACAATGCTATGGGATACGGAGGTGATAATCATTGGTTTGTATTTATTAAGCTAACTACAGTGCGAATAACTTAGAAGTTATTAATGGTATAAAAGAAAAATACAATGATTATAGGAAGTATTCGTACAATGGGAGCAGTAATGTGCAGTAGATTCGCTGTCGAAAATACATAGTTAAAATTATACACGATTAGTTTTTATATATGTATAATAGAATACAATTTTCTATTTCCAGAAGAAAATTACGTGAAAGAATTATTTTTTAAAACTTAAAATCAGTAAAATATAAATAAGGCGTGATCTTGTGGTGTAGAAAGAATTGGTGTGAAGCCTATAATTTCGAAAGCTTAAGTGAGAAAAGCTCAAATTGCTAGGTGCTAATTCAAAGGTACTAGCATTTTATAATTAGCACCTTGTAACATATTCTTTAGTTTGAATAATTGCTCTCAACATTTTTCACATTGGATTCATCCAAATTTTATGTCACTCAACTAGAAATATAATCCCATTTTCCTTCAGGGATGTTTATGAAGTCATGTTTGTTAGAAATCAGGCTGGTTCGATCATTCTGATCAAGACTTTCTTTTAATAGGATTGACTGCTGATTATTAGGAAGGAAATTTTATAAAATTAGGAGTGTTATATAAATACAAAGCAGCGTAATTAATGTTGAGTTCTTAGGATCATTATTACATAAAAACGCAATGACTATTAAAACCAATTTTTGACGTCCTAGATTATAAGTTATTTTTCAGAATATTAATATAAAGCTTATGATTCGTGATTTCATCAAATTAGACTAACTTGCCAACCCCTATGGAACTCGTATAATCCCAAACAAGCATGCTCCCACCTTCATGTTTCATTGTTAGAAGAAAATTCTAAATAAATGCATTTCTTTGTTTCGGTTTTCTCCTCACTATCCATCTGCTGTCCAGTGCAAGAACTGACTTTCGATAGAAAAAAAAGAACTTTGTTCTACAGCTCTAGGCTTTCGTATTCCTTTCATTCATAAAGAGTTTTTTTCGATTAACATAGATTTGAAACCTTATTATCTATTTCGAAGTGTACCTACAAATACGGCTATTCCTCTGTTTTTTACTTTTGAAGTAAGGTTAGGAGCACTTATTTTTGGAAAATCGTATGTAGATAAAGGTAAGTAAAGATGATCACCCCGGGTCAGAAATTTTATGTAGTATTTTAGAAACCATGAAACTCTAAATCAGGGGTCGCCAAAGTGGTCTATATAGACCCCTAGGGGTCTATTTAACAACAGTAGGGGGTCTATCTGACCCAAGGGGTCGAATGGGGGTCTATTGGGACTCGAAGGAAGAACAGTTCTTAATACGCAAATCACACATATCTAACTGCGTACGTAAAAATTTAAAATATATTTATAATTGACTTAATATTATATTCTTTATAGAAAATAAAATAATAAATCAGAAAACAATCTGCCCCTTTTTTCCTTATGTGTTTTCGTATGTATACCGTGACGTCACAACTTGACCTTGTGACCAGTTTGTAATTTCCACGACTCATAGTATGTAGCCAGAAGAGCGATTGAGGCTTATCCGTGTCTCTTGCTGGCGAACCCATCAACCAATTAGGAGCCTTTGGCGCAGACTTGGCGAGCGACGACACTGCCGTTGGCTTTCTATGCATTAAGCGCGAAGGGAATCTTCAGTACTCCGTTTTCTTTCTTCTTATGTTTGTGGTTTTAGTTCTTTTAGTTTTTTTCTTTTTTATACGGCAGTTACGCATCGTGTCGTTGGTTCGCCCTTTGTCTCCATCGCAAACCATACAAGCCTTGCATATGAGTCAGATGCATATGTGCGCTTGTCCAATTCTACACTGGATGCTACAAACGCAAATATCATATGTATTTTCAGCTATTTTTTTGAACTTGGAACAGTATTAAATGCTTGTAGTGTCATTATTACTACTATTATATCTACCATTGGATAATTAGTTATTGTTTCTATAAAACTATTCGTTTAGTTTTGATATCAATTTTAATTATTGTTACTTGTGAAAAGGTAAGCTTTAACTAATAATGTGGATTAGTATAATATACCAACTTAATTTTAACTTATTTACAGAACCCTAATTTAAAAATGACAGCTTCAGTATCTAAAAAGAAATATCGGTATTATTCATTGGATTACTTAAAATTTGGATTTATTTGATCTCCGACAAATGAAACTATTCCTATGTGTCTTATATGCGAAAAAACTTTTGGAAATGAATACATGAAACCGTCAAAAATGAAAGATCATCTTGAAAGGCTTCATTCAGATAAAAAAAAATGAAGAATTAGAATTTTTCAAAAAACTCAAAGAAAAATTCACATGTCGACCAACTCTAAAAAGTTTTATGAAACAGTCTACTGAAATTGAAAATGAAGGAGGATTAATTGCTTCGTACAAGATTTCGCTTAATATAGCAAAGAGGGGGAAACCCCACACAATCGCAGAAGAAATTGTAGTACCTGCAATTAAAGATGTCATTGAGAATGTGATGAAAAAAGACTCTATTAATGTTTTAAAGTATTTGCCATTAAGTGCAAATTCTGTAAAACGGCGTATTGACGAAATGGCCGAAGAAATAGAAAACACAGTAGTTTTGTAGCTAAAAAATTGCAAGTTCTCTATACAACTTGATGAATCTGTTTTTGGCGTTTCTGCTATTCTTATGGCGTATGTTAGATATTTCAGTAAAATTAAAGGAGAAGTCATTGATGAATTTTTATTTGCTAAATATCTTGAAACCGATGGGAAGGGAGTGACAATTTTTAGATGTTTACAAGAGTATTTAAATAAATATGACATTCCACTTGAAAATATAATAGCAGTAGCCACAGATGGCGCACCTTCTATGGTTGGGCGTTACCGAGGTTTTGCTACATGCCTCAAAGAAAAAGTGCCCGGTATTCGTACTATTCCTTGTGTGTTGCATAGACACAACTTAGTAGCAAAATATCTGAGTTCAGAGTTACGTGAAGCTTTACAGTTTTGTATTAAATCTATTAATCAAATTAAAGCTCAACCTCTTAAATCAAGATTATTTGCCAAACTTTGTGAGGAAAAAAATGAGTTATTTAACCAATTACTTCAGCACACCGAGGTTAGATGGTTGTCTAGAGGTGTATGCTTGCAACGGCTCGTCAATTTATTTGACTCCACGACAGAATTTCTAAACGAAATAAATCCTGTTCTAAGCAATGAACTCCAAAACAATAAGAACCATATTTTTTATTTAGCAGACTTATTTGGAAAATTTAATGACGTTCAAACAAAACTGCAAGGAAAAGATGTAACAATTATCCAAGCTCAGACAATACTGTTAGGCTTCCAAGTAAAATTAAATTTATTTAGATCTTCATTGCTACGTAAGGATTATAAGTATTTTTCAAATCTGCAACAATTAAAAATAAAAGAAGAAGATTTGGAACTATATACAAATCATCTTCAAAAATTAAGCGACGATTTTAAACTGCGCTTTATTGATTTGGAAAACATCGACATCCCTGATTGGATTATTGCGCCATTTTCGGCGCAAATTGATAAATCGACATCAACATACAAGATGAGCTTGCTGAACTATTGTCCGATCTTGAAGCAAAAACGCTTATTAAAAATTTGACAATACAGAAATTTTGGACTAATATAAATATAAAGCAAAAATATGTGAAATTTTACGAAATGGCTCAGCCATTTATGCTGGCGTTTCCAAGTTCGTATATGGTTGAAGCCGGTTTCAGTCACGTTAATTCAATTTTAACTAAAAACAGAAATAAATTAAATGTGGAGCTTCGAGGGGATTTACGGTTTAAATTGACTAATTTCGAACCCAATATAGCGAACCTTGCCAAGAAACACCAAGCACACTCATCTCATTAAGAAGTAAAAAATCTGTAGCTACTTTATTTACTGTTTCTGATTTATTAAATATTTAGACTAATATATAGTTTTATTTTAATTACCTGAAAATTACCTTTGTGGGGGTCTATGGAGATTTCGAAAAATTATATAGGGGGCGATGATCAAAAAAGTTTGGCGACCCCTGCTCTAAATAATAGACTGCACTGAAGAATGTAGTTTACTAACTAAGAAAGAAATTTCATTAAATGTTTTATCGTCTTTAGGAAACTTTGTAATCACGCTCTTTCCTAATAGCATGTTTCCTTAGATTTACGACATAAATCGAAAATTTTCAATTATCTACCAAACTTAAATTACATTCCATCATTGTATATATCTTTCAAGATATACAATGTTATTTATAGACAAAGAATTCACTTATCCCTTTACATAACACGTACAAAAATATACAATTGTTACAGTACATGGATACTTTTTACTCATCTCAAAATCCCCAAGCTTTAGATTCCTGTACATTTGAAAAACAAATTGATATCTTGGATCTATATCAAACAGTGTTTTAATCGATATTAACACTGAAATTCTTAAGCGAACTTAAAAGGAAAATAAAGCTTGGAATTGGAGACATTTTAATAGATGTTTCAAACAAAGGAGTTTTATACTGTGCTAGTTTAACAGCCAAAAACACACGGCTCTTTGCAGACAGGAGGTAATTGACCCTAGCGTGATTAAGAACTTTACCACTAGAGACAAGACATTGATTTTATTTAATATGCAAGGGACCCTTTTTCACAAATGTATCAACGAGTATCAGATTTCAAACAAACAATATTTAAAGAAGCATTTTGTTGAAAAATAGTCCAAATTTCCTGCAAAACTCGTAAAATATATGACAGATCGACTGTAAGAGGTCATGAAAGGCAATCGGGCCTCAAACAGTTAACTATCTGCTTTATATTTTTGAAAGTGCACTTTTATATATATACTTCCTTTTTTATACTTTAATGTATAGTTTTAATGGAATTAAAATACGAAATATATTCTATTATTTTTGTTTCATTTGTATTTTTCAGTTACATAGTAAATAAAACTTCATGAAGCTACATTGTGTTGAAATACTCTTTTAACATATTTTATTTCAACTGTCTATTGTTAATCCTATTCTGTTAGTAACATTAGAATCAAATCAAATAATAGATTCCCTCATTTTTGTTTATTAAACCACTCTATATGAATTTCCTAAATGAATCTCAGAAAAACTTCAACAGCAGAAAAGTGTACATCGTTTTCTCTAAATGTGTATCGTTAAATATATGTACAATTTAAAATCACTGTTTTTTAAATCTTCCTATTAATTCATTGACAACAAATATTTTAAGTTTCTGCTCATTTAGAATGTACTTAAGATTTTCGAAAAGAGTTTTTAAAGATAAGTGAAAAGAATATTTAAATATAAGTGAAAAACAAATTTATATAATTAGAAATCAAAGCTAAAATTTTAGATAGTCTACGCAATAGAGAAATAGCAATATATAATCGAACCCATTTAATTCGCTTTAGTCAATATCCATAGTCACTAAACCACGAGTTAAGTGAACCATGAATTACTCAATTAATATAAACTGAACAATAATAAAAATTAAACGTCGATAAGAACTTTACACTCTTTCGAGATGTTTTTAATTACTATGCAAATCATTATACGAGAAAAAAAAATCTATATAACTTTTAAAATATGACCAATAAAAATGATTGAACGTACAGCTAATCTTACCGACCATGAGATCTTGAAAATAATCATTTGCTTAAAAAAATCCATGCTAAACCATTTAAATTCCCGAAAAATGGAGATTCATTTCTTATCCAAACATTCCATTCCAAAAATGATAAATAAAAAGTATTAAAATAATTTACCCTCTCTTCGTTCTGAGCGTTCAAATGATGCGTTTCAAAGACAAAATTTTGTTCATCTCCACATAGTCGAATTTTTATCTTTTCCCTTTTGTGACGGAAGTCGCCGTCTGCAATGAACGATCAGGGGACTTATTGCACTTTGTCGCTTCCCCTTCTTGTATCAGACATTCAGAAGCCCTTCCGAAGCTCTTTTAGATTTCGTTGCATTTTATTCTCGTTATTTTGTTGGTTCTGTACTTCAACCGACTCATTCTGAAACTCTACCTTAAATGTGACTGATTTTGTAACAAATTCTGCCTATGAGTTCGGATTTTCGTTATCTTTTTTTCTCAGTCTTTGCTTTGTTGCCGCATTTCTTCCTTTGCCCCTCTCTCTGCAGATTTCTTATCGGCTATTTTTGGATTTGGAAAAGCTTAGGTTCTCCTCCTGCATCTCTTTTGTTTGTATATTCCTTTTAGTTTCTGATTTTGAAAAAGATTTCTTCTCTACCTTCTTCTTTATTTTAAGGTGATGTCCTATTCGATGCAATTCTTTCTCATATTTCTGATTTCTATCATTCGAAGTATAAGATTCTATTGCAAATTGCAACCTTATGACGTGCTTATACTGTGATATATTAAATACGAACTTTAAAACAGATACAAATGTCTTCTCTTCACAGGAAATGACTGCGGTAGCCTTGAGGTCATGGTCGCGGACTCGCTGCTAGCGCTGTTCGTGAAGTCGCGATTTCGAGCCTTGATGCCACAAAAGAATAGCATTGTGGCTGGGGCTGATACACATTAAATCTGTCCGGGCCCAAAGTCCTTCCTTGGCGTGGTGTGGAAGGTAGGAGAGTAGGGTGCCAGCTCAGGTGTCGTCCTCGTCATTAGACTGAAGTTCAAAATTACTAGGTCCGTCTACAATAACCCTCGTGTTTCTTCTAGTGCAATGTTAATAAAACCAAACAAAACTCTTCTCACGAAGTTCTGAAGTCATCTGAGAAAAGTATGATCAGAATCTCATAAAATAGAAGCCATAATAAAATCGTGATTAGTCATTATTTAATGATATTCCACACATGAAACCTCTATAAGAATTACGAGAAACGAAAGTTGCATTAGGAGAAATGTATCAGTTGGAAACAAGGAAAATTCATAAAATAGATCTGTTTTGTATTATTTCATGTGATCATATAAAAAAAGTCGTTTGTTGACAAACCAAAAGGTTTGGTTTTATTAACCTCACACTAGAAGCAAAACGAGGGCAATTGGCAATGGACCTCACAATTTTGAACATCGTTCAAGTGATGAGGATGAACCCTATGCTGACTCCTCCCGCTCTTAATTTCCACACCACGCCAACGGGAGAATTTTGAGATTCGACAGATTTGATAGGCATTAGTCAGATACACGGTGGGTCTTTATTGGTATCAAGACTTGGATCCACCACTAGACGAAAACCTCCAGCCACGAGTCCGCGACGATGACCACTAGGTTACCATTGCCACAACAAATCAAAAGGGCCATGTGCATTTAAAGAAATGAATAGTAACAATGGTATTTCACGATATTTTACCAATAGTTGAAAAAGGTAAATCGAAATATGTAATTCACTAAATTACGAACATTTCGTATATTTAAGATTTCCCACTGTTTTCTTATAAACACCACTGTTTTGATTTACATAATATTTTCTGAGAAAACTTTCTTCCGTATAAGTCTGGAATCCAATTGGCAACTGTCAGAATATCTTTAACGCTGAACAACTGGTTTATTCAGCCAAAAAATTGATTCCTAATTTTAAGAATATTAAAATATTCTCATTTCAAAAACCCTCTGATAAAAATCGAATTTTCAAAATAATACATGGATTCATTTAATGGTTGAATATCTAACTGCAAATTATGGCATTTAAGACTTTTCGTCCAGTTTAACTCGATTATTTTGTATGCGTACTAGAACTGCCCGACAGGAACTAAAACAGATCTCGTTATTTTCAACTACTGGAAAATGACAAACAATCCAAACTATCACTTTGAAGCATGGAAAATATTTGAAAGGACTTAAAATGTAGCAACGCTCACGGAATCCCAAGAGTGTTGAACCAATTTACAAACCTACAGCTGAACGTAATTTTCTATTGCACTACCTCGAACTGATATCAAAGATTTCATTATAGTTGAAAATGTGACCACGGTAGCCTAGTGATCACGGTTTCGGAATCGTGACCGACGGTTTTCGTTTAGTCGCGGGTTCGATACATGGCCTCTAAAGACCCGCCGTGTAGCAGGAGTTGATGTAAGTTAAATGTGTAGGGGCTTAATATCCTCCCTTCAGCATGGAGCGGAAGTTAGGAGAGGGGATGCCAGCTCAGGTGTCGCCCTCGTCACTGGACCGTGATTTAAAATTACGAAGTCTGTCACCAATAGCCCTCGTGTCGCTTCGAGTGTGACGTTAATAAAAACTGAACTATATCCAGTTGAAAATGAATAACTCAAAGCGGAAAATTAAAAAAGGGGATATGTTTATATGACATGAAAAAGGATTTGAATGTGTGATTGATACATCCTATACTCATCATAAAAATATTGATTACATTTCAATCATTCTGAAACTAATCAAGCGTTAAAGACTGATTCTGAAACTTAACAATCCTTATACAAAATCATAATCTGCTTTATCCTAATTGATATAGTTGAATGCTAAAAAAGCATGTGTGTATTACAACTGTTGTAGGGGTATAGACAGCATTTACGCAAATCGATAAGAAACTGTACGAAAGTAATATAAGATTTAATTTAATCACAAAATTATATTTGTAGCTCCCAAATAAAGACGAGTCGCAATCAACTCGTAAAAAAAGGTACAAGCGATGCGGATGCAACAACAAAACTGAAAGGATTGACCCTATTTATAAAAAAAATTGGAGGGAATTATATAACATTTCTGGAAAAACAGAGCATATATATAATCACTTTGAAATATGATACTTTTAAAATACATCGTTAACTTATAATTATATTATATGAAGCAGAATATATATGAAATAATTTTGAAGCTTAGTTTAGTTATAAGATACTCTTATAGCACTTTGTTTTATGAGACTTTTTTTTTAAATATTTTAATATTATGATTGCATATAATTTTTTGCTATTATAGTATTGAACTAATAATATGAAAAGATGTTTAATCAAACTTCATGTTTTTCCAATAAGGTGAAACATTTAAATGATTACCCATTAGTTATATTTTAAAATAGAAAGTGTTGTGACGGCTGCCCAATCCGGGCTGCTTCTTGTGCCATAGCTAAACTCAATGATTAAACACTAAGACTCAATAAGTCAATCAAAGAGACACTAGAACAATAATTACGCAATTTATTAACTTCTTGTTAATATAACAAAAATCATGAATGCTCTCCCGGGCAAGGGTTTTACTGCCTTAACTAAATCTACCAATAATAATCTAACAGACTCTTACCACTAAGCCTTCCTCTACTGCAACTCAGACTCTGGAACAATTGTTGAACACTGGGATAACTAAATCTCTTCAATCACTCAACTTCTAATCCAACTTCCTACTTCAACCTCTCTTTCCACCTCTTTCAACTCCTCCTTCAACCTCTCTATCGCGACTCTCAGTCAAAGTTTATACAATTCCTAACTCTCCCACTTCACTTCATTTCTACTTGTTTTACCTATATATATATATATATATATATATATATTGAATAGACATTAGTTTATCATATGACTTGAAATGAAATTTACAGTAATAAAAAGCAATAACTGTCTACCATTGCTATATTGCTTAGTAAGTAACTAAGCGGAAAGCACAAAAATATTTTAATGATTCAAATTCTTTGATATTTCAATAATTGATCTGAAGATATTTACAACAGTTTATATATTTAGTAGAAACCTTTTTTAATTATTTTGTTTGCTTCAGCCTTAAGCTTTTAAAATGGGTATATTACCCTTTCAAAGATTTTCCGATTAAAATTCTAACGGTTTGTTATGACGTTAATGCTTTCATAGGAGAAAATTCTTTTAAAATAAAATTTCTCTTTGAGGTTTTGATAAATTGAAAAATAAATCTCATTAAATAAAAATTGAAATTTTTTAATTTATTCACAAACAAGAATAAAAAAAAAAAGAATTGAAAATAAAGGCAAGTAATGCAAATTATTAAGCAATTTTGAGGATGCTTTTTTTTTCCTTCGCATACTTCTATTAGATTTCTAATAGACGTTTAAAAAAGAAAAAATGCAAACATCTTTGACACTGTCGTTAATTATGTTTCAAAAAATCTCAACATAATTACTAAATTCTGCTAAACACTTTGAACATCAAAGCCTTTCAGCAAACTCTCAATCTTAATTAATCTTTTCGAAAACATAACAATTATAAATCTTCTCGTTAAATACAGTAATTGTTTCTATTACTGAAACAGTTTGAAGATACAGAACAATTCGAGTATTATTGAAGTATATACCATTGCAGTTGTTCTCCAAGTACAAATACCTTTCAGTAAGTTATTGCTATTTGAAATAAATAAAACACAAAAAAATAATTAAGAACTAGATATTTAAATATACACGATTTTTAAAAGTAGGAAATTCTTTTAAATTTATTATACAAAATGGTGTTTTTTTTTTCAGAATCAATGCTTACAGGTGGCGAAATTTGAAATGCAACAGCTCTTTTGTTAACGATCATCTCAGTCTCCATAGCAACGTTTACATGTTTAGACTCGAATGCGACTAGTATGTAAATTATGATGTCGCAGGTGTGAATGATGGCGACATAAAATCAAGGATTGTTTCCTTTCTGAACACCAGGAACAGAGCTAAACAAAAGACGGTAAAAATATACCTTTTTGCATGCATTTTATGTATGAATTTCCCGCCTTAAAATGTAGCAGAAACAAATCTAAAAAACAGCCTAACTTCTATAGTTTTGTATTCAAATAGCTTGGAATTTAAATTATATATTTTTATAGAACTTATGATTATTTTCTCTTCTTTTTTTATTCTTGTTTTTTTTTAGCACTTTCATGTTCCGTTCGGTAACCAGATTAAATTCACTTTCATATAGGTTGAAGAAAAATAATTTGAATTATTACTGTCTTCCTTCTAGAATTCGGGGTATTTTACCAAAAATATCGTTTTGCAACACATTTTCTATGAGCAGTTTAACAAATGCGATTTATTATGTAGAGCAAATGTTTATATTAGCATATAATATATTTTATTATAGTTACAAGTCTTACTGAGGAAAGAATAAATATTATCCTATAAAATGGATGTTAAAAGATTCGATTTTGAAAACCTGTGTACAATATTACATACTCAGATTAAAAATGTTTTCACTCTTAATTAAAGAAATGAAACTGTGTGAGAAAAAAAGTAGTAAAACCTTTTCCCCCAATAAAGATTAAGTTTATTCATTTGTACAGGGCAAAATGCCAATGAAATCCCTTTATCTATGGCAGAAAGTACCAATTTCCAAAGATTTTTTTCTTTTATAATTATACTGAATTACTAGCTCGGTGATAAGGTGCTAAGTCCACACAATTACATAAAAGAGAAAAAAGAGAAATGTCACTTAAATTAGAAATGCTGTTCCTACTAGATACAGAAATATAAATGCTTTATACAATATACAAATCAGTTGGACAACAAAAAAGCCAGTGAGAGACAGAGAATTAAAGAAATTATATTACTAATTTTCTTTCCTTTTTGCGAAATAAATTTTTTATAGTTGTTTTTTTTTTCTTTTATTTCTTCTAAGTAGGAGAATCTGGGACAATTGAATCTAGAGGTGGGAATTTTCTGTTCATTTCGATAAATTGTCTTTCCTGTTCCTGTTCATTTTTAATGCACTGTTCTTTAACTTGTTCTCGAACAAAACTTCAAATGCATTCTTGGGTTTAACACTACAGAATTATTACATATACATTGGCTTCCAAAATTAAATATACACCATTCACTTTCTTTTTTTAAAAACATAAAATACTTAGTCAAAATACCCATTTAAGTTAAACATTTACGAGAACAATAAAATGTACATTACAAAATATATTAGTCTAAGAAACTAAAAAGACAAATTGGTAATTTTAATTACTACAATTTTTACATTGAAGTTAGAGATTATAAATCAAAAACTTCAGTATACTCCTAGTATAAATCCTCAATTAAAAAAAAAACTTGAATTAATGTTTCATTGTCTATCCTTTTGCACTTAAAACACTTTCCAATGTAAATTGATTCGAATGGATCTGTGTAGTACCAATGGAATTTTTTATCTGTTTTTCAAGTAAAACTGCTTGTAAGTGTTATTTGCTCCAAATATTATACTTTTCAATAGATATTTCCAACTGAAAGATCACGTTTTCACTTACAAGGTGTTCAAGAGATTGAGGAATTGTATACAATTTATTTTACCACTTGTACAATAATCATAACTTAACAATTTTAGCTGTATGTTTTGAGTTCATTTAATTGGTGAAACATATCATGCGTCTCTTAACCTAATTCCTGAGCATTTACAGTGTTTTCCAAAAATTGAATATACAACTCTGACTCTATTTTTCAAAGGTTTAAAACAATATAGTTAAATATTCATTTAAGTTTAATAATTAAAGTAATAATAAAATACATGTTAAAACATATTACACCAAACAGCCGAAAATGGAGAATTAAAATATTTTAATTACTATAATTTTTAAGTAGAAATTAAAGAATTCTAAATCACAAAATTATTCAATTTTGTGAAATTGAATTGAATTTTATTGAATTTTTCAAAATTATTCAATAAAACCTATGAAACCTATGAATTTTGTTACCATTCTTTTACTGCAAAAAATTTCGTGTAACATTCGCATATTCATAAGATACTAATATTTGATTTCCAGGAGAGAAGATATATTTTAGATATTAAAAGGAGCTATGAAGGAAGAGAGAGAAAAAGAGAGAACTCGATCTAATATTGGAATTCGGAGAATTGTTATTCTATTATCTGAGGTAGATAACTTTCTATGTGATGTTTCGAAGAAAAATCATCGTAATTATGGATACAAATAAATTATCCAGAAGTATAACAAAAAATTGGGAAATTCGTAAAAAACCCTAGAAAGGGGCGAAAAAGAGCCCTTCAGTCCGATGACCAATATAAACTTCATTTGAGGGGAAAGAAAAACTCTTAATCTGAGAGCTGTAAGAATTGTCTTGTCTGCTTTTACTGCAAAAGGAAGATGCATTTTTACAGAAACAATTCAAAGAATACTCCAAGAAGCAAATTATAATGGCCATGTATCTAGAAGAAAATCATTCAATACCAAAGCTAATAAAGAAAAAAGGATTACATTTGCAAAAAAATCATAATTGAAGTTAACAATATTCATATAGAATAATGCAGCATTCAATGATGAAAGTTATTTCAATATTTTTGGAAGTCATGAAGAATACTAACTTAGAACTATTTCCACCAAATACCATTCTTATTGTCAAGCTTACAGGTAGTTTGGTTCTCTTAGGGATTATATATCTTCAAATATAAATTTATGATATTAATAAAAATTAATTAATTATACTAGGTGTAGTGTCAATTTTGTGACGTAGGTAGTAAAAATTACGTAATTATAATATTATAGATTCTCCACTTTTTTATTCTCATTTTGCAATATGTATTTTATTGTTCTTATAATTATTAATTATAAATATGTATCCGATAATATTGTTTTACGCCATTTGGAAGGAAAGTAAGTGGGGTATACTCAATTTTGGGAACCAATATAAATTTAAATTATTTTTCAGTAATGTCCAAATATTTCACTTTATCCATGACTCCGTTAATTTTAATTGATTTTTCTTTTGAGTTTTGTAGACATTCAACCCTATACAAGAGCCAATATACTTGACAATGAGAATGGTTTATGAAGAATGTCAGGAATTAGTTAGGTTTCCTCCGAACATATCCCCAATTCAAAAATAATTAAATTAGCTTTCATCATTGAATATTAAGTTATTCTAGAAATATTGTGGCTTTGAAATTTTATTTTAAGAGCCAATATACTTGGCCATAACTACAACAGCCAAAATACGTGGCAATGAGAATGGTTTATGAAGAAAGTCAGGTATTAGATAGGTTTCCTCCACACATATCCCCACTTCAAAAATAATTAAATTAGCTTTCATCATTGAATATTACGTTATTCTAGAAATATTGTGGCTTTGAAATTTGTATTTAAACGAATGTAATTATTTTCTCTCTATTTACTAAAAGATTTTCTTTTAGCTACGTGACCATTATTATTTAATTCTTGGAGCTCCCATCAAATTGTTTTTGCAGAAACACATTTTTCCCATTGCTATAAAAGTAGGCGAGACATTTTTTCAGCTTTCTCCTTAAAAGTGTTTCTTACATCTCGAATAAGGCTTCTATTGTTTATCAAACTGATAGACTGTTTTCTCTCTACTCCATACATGCAGGGTGAAGCAAAAAACCCGGACAAATATTTTTAAATATAACTTTATTAAAAATAAATAAATTAACAAAATATATCAAATATTTAAAAAATTAGACTTTATTAACAAATAAATGTAATTGTTTTCAAAGTGGCCGCGTTTTGCAGCGATGCAGAGGCACAAGCGCTTATTGAAATTTTCAGCAATTGGCCACAAACCTTTAATCTATCCCATTCCCGCCAAAGCGATACTTTAGAGAGTCCACGCTTTTGTGTGGTTTAGTGTAAGCCCTAGACTCTAAAATGGAGCATACTCTGTAATCCATGGGATTGAAATCTGGCGAGTAGAGTGGTCGTTCTTCAGATGATATCATGTCCAGAAAATGCGCCTAGCATCACTTTTGTGTCTTTTTAGCCTTGTGAGCTGGTGTGAAGTCTTGTTGAAACCTCCAGTTTACATTGACGAAGTGTCTTTTGGTCCATGGAAGTACGTCCGCTTCTAGAGTGTCTCTCTGGTACACTTTTGGATTTACTTTAACTCCCTCATCGACAAAAACCAGAGATATTTTGCCGCTAGCGCAAATTCCTTCTCAGACCACGACTGACTTCGGATATTGGCGATGATCAACAGTTGCCGAGGTGCTTGAATCATCTGCAGACCAGATCCTTCTGGATCGTTCTGGGAGTTATGAACCTGTTAAATGGCAAAGAACTTTCCATCAGTAAAAAGGAATCTTTCCCAGCGCTTACTTGCGGCCCGTTAGAACTTGGAAGGTTGCAGTTCAAGCTCTGATTTTGCGATTTGCCGCTCCTATCGATCACTTATTCCCATGTCATGAGCAATTTTTCTCATAGACACTCTCTGAACTGTTTGAACTCGCTTTTTCATGATCTTACGTTTCTTGGAAGTGTTCACCATATGTTTTTGTCCACTTCCTGGACGTCGACCATTATTACCAAGCTCTTTGATACGGCAGATAGCATCATACACTGTTCGCCGAGGTACATTAAGCAAACGAACGATTTTACACTGTCGTTTTCCTTGTTTAAGCAATCATAAAATAGCAGATGTTTTGCTTGACGTTATAAAAACGCCAAAAAACGATACGTAAATTAAGAGATATATTAAAAACTATTTTATAATTAAAGTAGTAGACAAACACAAATGCACAGAAATTAAAAAGAAATTAGTTAACTTCTATTCTATGATGCACTAACTTTAAGTTGTTTTTTTTTTTTTTTTTTTTTTGTTACGCACCCTGTATTTGTAATTTCTCTAAATATTTATACTTCTGGATATTTTTTTTTTTCATTTCATGTCTAGATCGTTTGATCAGCAATCATCGCAAAAAACACACTTCATTCCATTCCAAAGTATGGAACAGTAATAATTACATTATTTCTATTATATTAAGTTTTGTTTTTCTATTATTTTATTTTCTTTTAAGTTGTTTATTTCTTTAATAGTTTGTTTTGATTTTTTGGGTTTGAATTTTTAGATTTTTTTTATTTATTTAAGTAAATGTTTATGTGATTAGCATAAAGTTTAATTTGTGTTTTAATTATTTCCTTAAATATTTAGTTTTTTTTCTATTAATAATATTAATTTAATGTTAGATATATTCTTAAATTAATATATGTGGTGATACGAATACTTACAAATCTGTACTTAATCATTAACTTTTAATTGATCATTTATAATTACTTTATTTTCTTTGAATAAATAGATACAATAAATATACAGATTCTCAATATTAAAGTATGACGTATTGCTTCCAATTCAAAAAAGTGAGATTTACTTAAACTTAGCATAAGATAAACTTATTTTTCCTTATCGAAGATGTCTTAGTCACCTTAAATTGCAGTTAAAAAGGTTCTTGTTTCTTCCATTCATTCAAGCTCATTTTATATAGTTAGGCCTACACATATTAAAATATTGATTCAAGCGATTGCATTCATTCTTAAATGAGATATAGTACATATTTTTTTTGCATAATCCATTTGTTATTTTGCCTTTTCGTACAATTTATTACTGTATTTCAATGATATGAGATGTTACCCAAATAATTTTTAATCTATTTAAGTATATTGTAACAGTTTCATATGTTTCCCACGCTTAAATTCATCGAACTATAATTGAAAATTTGTTCCTTCATGATAAAATCATATTTTATTTACGATAAATGCATTTACATGTTTGATTTTTCTTCCTAAATACCAAAGAAATCTCAGACATTTTAAAATTCTCAACAGTTAACTAAAAGTCAACAAACAAAATAATGAAAATCAAAATATACATAAAAAGCTGTGAAGTTAGTTCTTACTCTCAGTATTTCATTTTGAAAGCGATTAGATTGTATTTTTCGATTCTATTTCTTAGATCGAGTCAAGACTTAATTCCCGATATTGCTAATGTACATATCCAAAGAAAAAACAACAAGTCCTCTGACACTACCCTCTCTCATGAAGCTTCCGTCAGTTATAAACCGTGAAACTCGGATTCCAGTAGCAGCATATTGCTCACATGAGAACTGTGAAGCTGTATCAATCCTGTGTCACCATGCTGATAATGCCAAATAACAATTCCCATTCATTGTTGTAGATCTTGGTCGTCTTTGTTCAGATCGTATCGATAAAGATCCAATGTCTTGAAACTATTTCCACAAATTGCAGACGACAATGGGGTTACATCGAGCACTGTTTCCATCTATGTTTATGATAGGCCGGACTCCAGTCTTCTGACAATTTTCAATCTCGTTTCGTTCGTGGACATTCATTTCACCTGATACCTTATACAGTTTAAACAACTCGTGAGAAACGCGACGAATATTGTCGAGGAATACGTACACTTAAATCGACAACTTATCCTTCGTGAACTTATATCCCCTCCTCTGTCACAACTCAACAGACACGCACTTGTAAGCTCTTACGTAGTCGATTCTCTATATATTTATATATTTTTTCTAAGACATAATTAGTACATTTGGTTCAATACATTTCGTGAATTAGACATACTTTGAAAATACTTTTAATTTTGCACATGAGTGTCGCTTAGAACACGACACTGGTTCTAGAACCAATATTACATTCATCTCTCTATCAATCTCTCTAATTCCTCTATCTCCTCAATCCTATTTACAACACTTTTTATATAGTAAGGCTCATTTATATGGATCACCGTTCTTTCAGTAGGCGAGATTTTCGTTACAAACATCACAGACTCATTTCAGTCTCAGATAGTTAAAGGACGTTGCGCGTGGGAACCCATTACGAATTATTTTGTTCGTCTCAAATTGAATACTGCTTTCGTTTACCTATATATCTTCTCCTGCAAAATCATTCATTAAGTTTAAATAGCTGATTTATCAAATTCCTACTATTAGCTCACACTTTTTCTATATATATATATATATATATATATATATATATATATCTTGTTCAAATTTCCAATCGTTGATAAAATACTTTTAATTCATCCACTCAAGTTCAAATGCATTTTTTTAAACTTGTAGTGGATGATACTTGATGTTAATACAGTTTTTTCAAATATTAATTCATTTAATTAAATTTAATTTTTGAAAATGCAGTTTGGCCGAACCACTTAGCGCGATTTCATAAATTGCCAAACTTGGCGATTTTTTTTTTTTTTTTTATTGAACGTTAAGTCAGCGAAGCGGACCAGGATAGCCACATTTGGCAAAATACCGCCAAAAAATTCTTGTCGTAAAGGGTGGTTGGGCTTAACTGCCTTCCAAACATTTAATTTACCGGATGAATTAATAAACAAGCCAATGCATCGACAATGGCATTTGTTTTGCAATGGCAAAGTTGGTAGAGCGTCGGCGTAGAATCTTCATGCCTTCGGATCGAATCTAGTCGAACATAAAACTTTTTTTATTTGATTTTCAAATAATTAATTTTAATTTTCAATGGGAGAAAAAAATTTCTCTTATATAAAATATTTAGTAGGATATAAATTTAGGAATAAATACCGTCAGTAACGAAGCGTGTAAAAAATTTCTTTTGCCACTTAATACTGTGATTCTGTCATATGTATATACATATTTATATTGATTGTAATTATTTAATAACAAGTAACTCCAATAAAAAATTTCTTTGTTGACCTAAGTAGGAATTGAAATTAAATTTTTCTTTATATTACTTGTTTTTCAATTGTGCTTGAGTAAGCCTGACTTCCTAAAAATCTTGTAACTGTAAGAATTAAGCAAATTAACACGTGAAACCACAATTAGTCGCTTGTTTAAGAAACAATTTATTTCAAAACGATATAAAAAAATTGATATATCTTCAGAATTATAAATATTTTTCAATTTTTTTTTTTTAAAAAAAATAAATGTTTTTGTTATATGAGGGTAATGTTGAGAATGTCTACTTGTTTCGACGGAGAATTCTTACCTATTCCTGTTCATTGTTATAGAACTTTTCTTATTTTATTCTTTTCTTTTCTTTAACTTATTTATTTAAATCATTTTTTTAATTCTTCGATCAAAACCTGAAATGACTTAAAAACTACAAAAGTCTTGCAAATGTACACATTTAATTACTCAACATATTTGAAGAAAAGTTAAATTGTTTGAAATTTTTTAAGAAATCGTATTTTATATTAATTACTGCTAGACAGAACAACTTTTCCTAATTTTATCAGTAGACAGAAACTGAAAAAAAAAGAACTGAGAGCAATGAACACGTTAAAATGGACATATGGGGGGGGACAATTGGGAGCAACGTAACAGATTAAAATAATGGAAGAGTTGTCTGTCTAATTTCCTGCTCCTTGTGATTAAAGTAAATAATTCTTTGATGGTGATCATAATGATTGCTTATTACCGTCGCACTTAGAAGTAATACGGCGTCTATTTGTGACGGACAAGAAATTTTAAATCGCAGTCAAGTGACGTGGATGATATTTGAGCTCGCACTCCCTCATCAAGCTTTCACATCACGCCAACAAGAGAATCAATGCTTCGACGGAGTTAACGTGCATGGACCTCACAATACAGCCGGGTCTTTAATAGCATCAAAACTCGAACCCACAACACAAAAACAACGCCGTCCGCCAACTCTCGACCATGACCATTCAGTTACCGCGGCGACCAGAACTATTACTGATCAGCAAAGAATGGATTTCTGGCAGAATACTGAGTAGAGTGTTCTGGTTCTTTTAGATGAACCGGTTTAAAAGAACAACCTATTATTTTGATCGGTATCCCTATCTACAACTAATACGGATTTCAAGGCTGTAAAAGGCATTTATCTCATAAGACATGATTTTATCTTCAAATTGAGATGAATAATCATAGAAAGAATTTATTATTAAAAAATCGTTTTTGTTTTTTCAAATCCAAAGTAAGTGGCCATTAAAAAAAATGTGAATTTAAATAAACAGGAATCTATAGAAAAGTATATAGTAAAATACAAGAAAAAATTAAAAAAAAATTAATCAATTCTATCAAATATGCCTAACGTCTTATACTACTTTAAATTCATTTCAAAATTTAGAAAAGATAGATATACATATTAGCTATTTGAATATTGTAGGCTAAAGGTCTGAGGGATAGGAGGACACTCAAAATAGTTAACACGTACATATTCAAACGCCCAATAATCTCGATTCTGAATAAAGGTTATTAGATATTTTAATATAAATAAAATTAATGTTGTCGAATCTCTCTGTAATGAACAGAAAAGTTCCTGAACAATAAGTTCTATATACATAAATTTCAATACACAAGGAGACATATTGAACGCATTTCCTTATTTTATTATTAAAATAATTAAGTTCTTTATTTTTAAATGTAAATATGACTTAAAACATTGTCCTATCGAAGAAATTTATCTTAAAAAATATACAAATGTTAAGTAATTTACAACTTTCCTAACAATGTAAGCAAAATTAAATGTTTGTGCACAAAAAAAACTAAATTTTCACTTATTTTTGAACAAGGTGGTTCCTTTATTTTGCATTTATTTATTTTTTGAATATAATGTTTTGCTGAAATTACTGTTTACTTTTTTTTATCAGAAAAAAAAAATTTCTTTATGAAGCTTAGGAACACTCTCGAACTGTATAAGGACATTTCGAAATGCTTCTATTACAAGTTTTCTTGGGATTTCACAATTACTTCAGCTTCAATATCAAATCATCTTCGGGTCCCTTTTGAACAAAGAATCGGTGGGATAATCAGCCTCACAATTAAGTTCTCATCACGCATAAAAACTACTTGAATTCGAAAATTATTCGATACGTAGGAATTTTGTTCTATATTTAGGAATAGTTTTTGTAGTGGAAATTCGATTCCTGATAAAAATTCTATTCGTAGAAATTTTCAATTTATGGAGTTTAGAAATATAGAGTTTCGACTGTATTAAGAAATAAAAAGCTTTCATGATATCATACAGAAAACACTAAAAATTAATCTTTCGAACAAACTGCACTCTTGAAAAAGGAAGTAGGTTACACACTCTTGAGTAGGATAATAAGAGCAATTTGTTTAAAAATACTTTAGTACAGAATTTAGCTGCAATAAATTAGTAATAAAAAAGTGAACCAAAATTATGAGCTTCGATTATTTACTCCTACTTTACGTGTTATTTTATAATATTAAAAAGTCTTTAATGATAAATATCTTAAATATTTAAAACTTTCAAAGCAATGAAACGCAAATCTGAGTTCTTATTTCTCCACTAGCACCAAAATCAGTGTTTTCTAGAATGTAAAATGTAATTTGTACATTCGCCTTTTAAACCCTAAGGCGAGATTTCCAGCTGGATAATTGTTTTAAACTTTACCCACTTTCATACATCCAAAAAAAAGTGTGATGTGTGGGAAAAAATATTTCGAGAACAAATAAATGTGAAAGCAAAAATTTCCCTTAGGGGATAAAAAAAAAGTACTGTTTTGTTCTTCATTGCCATTCAAAATATTAAAAAACATAACGAGTCCTTATATTTCATGTTTGGAGCCATTTTATTATTTTTTATTTACTTTTCTGTCTTTTCTTTCATGCGTAACTCAAATAATTTTATTTTCTTTAAAAGAAAGCTGTAAAATTTTTATAACGTGATTCGCATGCTTTTAACAAACATTCTGATGGATAAAGTTTTTTTTTTTTTTTTTTGCGTGTGTGCTCATGTCTAATGAAATAGAGTGAAATCATATTAATTTATCATGTATAGAAAAATAATTGAAAAATATTTGTTCATTTTTTTTTCTAATCTAAGAAAAAAACAGGAAATAGAAAAAACAATTATATGAAATAAATTTTTTGGAGAAGTTGTTTTCCTCTGTTCTTTCAGAATTCTCTTACATTTAAATTTCAGATAAAACTTTATTAACATCTATATATTAATGTGTTTATAGCTATTTATTTTAATAATTTCGCTTGCTAAATAATTAAGGCTTTTGCATTTTAAATTATGCGCAATACAAACAATTTTTGATTCAAAAAATTAGTATGCAAATAACTGAAAAATATAAAATGTAAATCTGCATAATTATGAATTTGTTTCGTTTGTTTTTAAGCGTTGCGTATTTACTGTGCACGTTTATCCATTTAAAAAATTCCTTTTGAATTCTTAAGAATTATTTTCATGTGAAATGAAATGTTTTTTTTTCTTAAGAACTTAGTTTTGTTACTGTAAATATTATATATATATATATATATATATATATATATATATATTGAATGAAATTTGTTATTGCACATAATAACTATTTTTCAGCTGTTATGTATTTTAGATTATAAATGTAAAGTTGTTAATTTATCTAAATTTCAAAATTAATATTTAATTCCCTAATTATATCATTTCGAACTGTTTGCTTTCATTGCTATAAATTTTAAAATTTTGTTTCTTAAATGTATTCAGCAAAAACATTGATATTTTTGTAATGCCTTTTATTTGTATAACTGTATTAACGTTTTATTTAAGTTGTGTGCTCATTTTTCAAATTTAAATTTTTCAGTGAATAACATTCCTGATAGATGCATTTCTCTAAATGCATTATAGAAAGGAAATTGCAAGTAAGGAATGTAATATATATGTAAATTTTCTCCTTAGAAAACAAATAGGACATAAAAGAGAGAGTTTATTTTTGTATTGCGAAAACAAAATGTTTTGTATTGTGAAAACAGTTTGGTGAACAGAAAATGAATTTAGAGAAACTCTTTCTCCTTCTTATATTCTTGATATCATTTAAATGAAATATAAGAACTAAGAAGAAATGTAAAATGTTATGTAATGCTTGATCATGAACTATCGGTAATTTTTTTTTTCAAAACGCCATATGTTCATACATGTTTAAAAATTATATTAAAATATATTCGTTTGTGAAATCGATTTTTTCTAAGACTTAAATTCAGATGTTTTGTAACACCCCTATATTACTTCCTCCTTCTGTCATTAATCCTTACTTAAATATAGGGCATATCTGTAAAATAATGGGACTGGGTCTGGTAAAAAGAATTTATTGATCCATTCGATGTATCTTATCAGAAATCTTTAAAATAGTCTTCTTGGATGTCGATACACCGATGCCAACGCAATGTCCTTGCTGCAAAGGCTCCCTGGAAATCAGGTGCAGTACCCTCTTTCAAACACACTATATCAGCCCGGTGGATGGCGGGAACTTCTTAGAAACGGGGATTTGTAGGACTTCTCTTGAGCTATAGCAACAGGAAAATGTCTGACGGGTACATATCAGTGCTATACGGTGGCTGCGACAAAGTTGCAATTCCTATCCGGGGCAGGTAGGTCGTCAGAACAAAGGTGGTGTGGGCTGGAGCGTTGTATGTGGTGGAGTTTCCAGCGATCGGCAATCTTGGTCGTTTTCGTTTCATGTTTCTATGCAGGCGCACAAGGGCTTTGTAGAAAACTGAGTTGGCGACTTGTCCCGGAAAATCAAATTCTCTATGGACAACCCCACGCATGTCAAGAAAAACAATGAACATTGACATTACCTTAGACATTGACATTCTCGCTTTATTGGGGAGAGGGAGTTCGAAGTATGCCACTCTAAACTTTGGTAATTGGTTCTGGGTCGTACTCGAACACTCATAATTCGACGCCTGTTATTACGTCGTCTAAAAGTCTGATTCACTTTCTAAATGCTCCAGCGTCTTAGAGGAAATGTCAACTCGCCTTTGATTTTGTTCAACACTCAACACTTTTGGCACTAATTTCGCATAAACCTTCCACATGATCAAATTAAAAGAAATAATTTTCTTAACCTTTGTCTTGCAAATGTTGAGGTCGTCGGCGATTACCTTTACGCTCAAATGAAATTTTGATTCCAGGAGAATTTTTACTTTGGCTACATTTTCGTCCAAAACACTCGTTGAAGGGCATCCAGATCGTTCCATGTCTTCAACGGTCTCGTGTCCATTCTTGAACTCATTGAAAGACTAGGAAACCTGAACCTGTCACGGCGTAGTCTTTTTAAGCTTCCTTATGTAAGGCAAACATCTCGAAAGCAGTTTTGTCCTGGTGAAAGCAAAATTTAATCACGTAGAGCTGCTTAGAGAACGCTCTATTTTTGATGTTTTCTGCTGTGACAAAAACTCAAAACTAGATTTTGCGCTCGCATAATCATCACTGTGTCAGAGCTCGTACACGAATGCCTTCTGAAACGTTTCTTAGCTTAAACTCCCCTCCCACCAAGTTCTGCAACCAGGGAGTGCCATGTGATGTCCTGTTTCATTACTTTATGGATGATCTCTGTAGTTACTCATTAATAATCCAAGGAAAAGAAAGTCGTACAATGACGATTACCAAGTTATTTTATTCAGATCTATGAATAATCAAATTTCAAACTCTTATCTACTATACTTGCGGAAAGAATCCTTACACGAGTCTGATTCTGAAGATTAATATTATAAAGTTTACTTATTTTATCGAACCAATCAGGTTTGAGTCCTTAATTAAATTTGGAGATAAGGATCCGATGCATTGATCTCAGACTGTCGATTTCTGGTTACGATCTGATCACTCCAAATATTTGTCAATATACACAATCTCTGCACTACTAACTAGCTTCGCATAACATTTTTCTTTATTTATGAATGCATTTTATCAAATGTATTCATTATACTACCATAAATCTAATCTAATCTACTTAAGTGCGTTTCCTCCGTTGGGAGAGAACTTCAATTCAAACAGTACCATATTAATGTTCCAAAGTGTTAATTAAGGAGAAAACATGGACAGAATAGAACTCACGCTATGCATGTTCAATGAATTTTATTTGAAATTTAAGTACAACAATTTCGCACATTTTATCAACAGTAATATTAATAACTTTGAGGCAAATTCGCATTCTTATTCTTATCAATTCTTTTCATTTTCTTTCGGTATTGCAAGTTATAAAATGGTAATTTGCAGGAATATTATCCGAAAGGAACATTTCAAGAAGAAACCCATATTATTATTGTTTATAAAATGGTAATAAAATTTAAGCAAATATCGCTTTCTAATATATTCAAGAGTAAAGAGTACTTTCTTCATATATTGTTTGTGTTTAATGTGTTTTCGTTATTCCTCGAGTAAGATAATTATGTTTATGTTAATTAAAAGAAAAATCTTTAAGTAGTTAATAACTGTTGGGCTTATAATTATTCAGAAATTGTCCATATATACCAAAACGTGCCAAACTCAAATGCTAAGCGAAATGAAACAAGAATGATTTTGAGTTTATATGGGAGAAAAAAAAGATTTATTTTATTTCTTGAAGTAAGGTTTATTCGGAAAAGAATAGTTTAATATGAAACAATAATAGCAATCAGACTAATAACTAGGTCGATTATACGATTACTATTATTATTGTTGACGATATTTATGGTTAGTTAATAATTATGTATAATAATTGAAATTTATATATAATGATTAAAATAGAAAATAATAACAGTAGAATCATGGGAAATTAATATCGATAATGAGTGAAACAAAAACAAAAAACGTAGATGCTGTATTGTTCCTTATTGGCAATTTTTCTAATTCAGAGAAATTCCATAAAGGTGAATATCCCTTTCTTGCAACCTATTTCTATGATTTTGGCATCTTCAGCTGGCTTCAGTTTTTCACTTTTTGATACATGAAATATAAACGGTAGCTTAAGAATCCTACTGTGGAGTAAAATTGCTATCAGTCTTTTGTAGGGGTTAGCTGTCTGCAAGAAATATCGCCAAAGTAGGTCGCCAAATGGCTAGCAGTTTTAATCAATTCTCGATCATGAAAAACACTCATAAATGGAAAGGTCAGCCAAGAAATATGGGGGCGAAAAAAGGCTGATAAATGCTAAAAGAATCCATAAATCCTAAAAATGACTTCCAGACTAAAGAAATGCATATTTAATAAATAATCCTTTAGCTCGTTTGTGCAATTTTTATTGTCTGATCATTCTAAGGTCATATTTTAACTTTAAACAATCATTTCAGCTATATTTCTTCAATTTTTATAGCTTGTAAAAATATATTTCTTGTACAATTAACATCAGAAACAAATATATTTCAGTTCTTCTCCCATCGATCGTTAAAAACTTTTGCTTTCTATATCGGCATATTGAGATGAATAATAAGCCTAATGCAAAACTATAAATATTAGCTTAAAATTGTTGAGATTGGGTCGTGTAAGAGTATTTATTCTTTTTTTTTCCTTTAGATATTTAACGAGTCATTTTGCAACGTTGTTTAGGACCTTAATTTATGGTATCTGACCATGATAAGGGAAGTGAATGAAGCACAAAACAATCAATTGCCTGGGCTGTAAGGAAAAGCATCATAACAGTGGACTATATGTCGATTTTCTCTTCAACTAATCTTCGGGATTTTTCTATTTGAATTGCTTAATGGGTCTTAGTATCTTTCGAAATAAAAAAATAGTACATTTTGACACACTTTTTCGATTCATCATAAATCAATAATTTTTGCTCATTTTAATATGAACCTTTGCTTGTTTGTATATTAAAGTATAAAACTTAAGGTACTGAATCACTTTTTGCTATTAAATTAATAATTTTTTAGACATTGGGAAATATGCATACAAAAATTTAAGAAATAAATTAGCTTACCTTCTGTTACCCAGAAGATAGCATTTGAATGATATACAATAGAACCATCATTCTTATATCAAATTAAAGCTAAATAATGCCTTTATTCTGCAAACTTCAAGTTTTAATTTCATCTCATATTTAAAAAAACTGAAAAATTTAATTATGTCAAAAATTTTGAAACTTGTAACTTTTTTTTCATCATCCTAAAAAATAAATTCTGATCATCCCAATAACAAAACTGAGGTTCACTGAATAAATATCTACAAGTACAACACCCTTGTAAAATTTTAAAACTCTACATGCAAAATTTTTTTTTAATCCTGTGGGAAAATGTGATAATATGAAACTGAGAAAAGAAGATTTAATTACAATACATTT
>BMAW01129138.1:0-22803 GCA_019974015.1 Nephila pilipes | reverse complement strand
GGAGAAACCAAATAGAGACAAACCGTTTACGTTGGAGTCAATAAAAATATAGCGAGGGATTTTCAAATTCTTAAGTTCAAGTAAGACACCTCTGAATCTTTCCTAAAATTTTCTCTCTTTCAGAGGAAGTTCTTGATCCCAATCTATTTTCAAAAACCATAACTTTTGGAGAAAAATCTTAGCTTGTACAATTACTGGTCCTAATAGACCCATGGGATCAAAAATGCTAGCAATTTCTGCTAATACAGGGCGCTTGGTTATTTTGTTCGAACTAAGTGAGATGGTGAAACTAAAGTTATCTTCCCTGGGGTTCCATCTTAAACCAAGAGTCTTAACGCTTTCAGAGTTATTTTATTCTAAATTATATTCCTTATCATGAAAAGAAACTTGTTTCATCAGAGCTCTTTGATTAGAGCACCATTTATGCAGATCCATGCCCCCAGACTTTAGCATGGCAATCAATTGGTGTTGCAATTCCGTAGCAGAAGCAATAGTATCCGTTCCGTCAGAATATCATCAATATAAATGTCCTTTAATGCAGCCGCATAAGCTATGGGAAATGCATTTTTTCAATCAATAGCGAGCTGTTTCAAGACTCTTGTTGTCAGATAAGGAGCAGATTTCGTTCCATACGTAAATTTTAACAGATTATATATCATAAGATTTACTTTAAAACCTTTGCTCCATAAAATACACTGCAAATTGCATTGACTATTGTCGATCCATATCTAAAGATTTCATTTTCTTAACACCAGCTGTGAATGCAACTCTATGTTGATGAAATCTGAGGAGGATGGAAAAAAGATATTCTTGAACTACACCTCCTTTGGAAGACAATCATTTAAAGGTACTCCATTAGAGGATGGCGAAGATGCGTTAAAAACTATTCGAAGTTTTGTAGTTTTGCTATCTTCTTTATAAACCCCATGAAGAGGCATACTATATTTTAAATGATGTGAAGAAACGTCCTTTATTTCCTTCATATGTCCTAAATTTTCATACTCTTCGATAAAATTAGAGTAGAGTGTATACATTTTCAGACTAGAACACAAACGCTTCCTTAAACTATTTAATCTTCGGTTTGCAATCCCCAAGGATACCCCTAATTCTAACTTTTCTTTTATAGGAAGTCTCTCAATGAATTTTCCACTTTCATCTTTTTGGTATGAGTTTAAAAAATGCTCTTCACATTCCATTTCTTTTTTACATTTTGAGCTGGGTTCATCTAAAACTGATTCCACTTTCCAAAACTTTCTCAGTGTTTCTTCTATAGCATTTTCTTGAGTGAGTAACCCACCATGTTGTGTTTCTGGGGCGTCTTCTATGGCACCAATTCATATATATCCAAAAACTGTTTCCCTAAATGTTAAGGAGTGAGCAGGGATGGCAATTTTACCTGCCAACAGTAACTCAAAAAAGAGCTCTGCTGCTATCAATATATCAATCTTTCCGGGCTCAAAAAACATTGGATCAGCTAATTTAATGTTTGCTGGAATTTCTAAGTTTGAAATATCTAACTTTGTCACTGGTAAAAATTCGGTGATCTTAGATACTATCAAAAAATCTAATCCAGCAGAAAAAAGATCTATCTTCGTTTACTATTAAAGTATTTATTTTCTTTTTAATATTAAAAGCGCAATCAGAAAGACCTAAAATCGGAATATTAACTTAAAGTTTTTTCAAGCCTAGCAAGTGTGCAAAATTTGATGTTATACAACAACACATGCTCCCACTGTCAAGGATCGCGCATGCCTTCTGAAAGTGACCACTCCTGTCTGAAATGTAAACAACAGTAGTTGCTAATACTATTTTTCTTTTTTCCCCCGAGGTAAAACATGACGTCACCCCTTGAGAACTATTACCCTTCACGGAAGGCGTTCCGGAGCTTTCCGGTTGTTTCTCCCCTTCGGGAGAGGAATCTTGCGACCTTTGACCCCGCAATGCTAACTCATTCCTATGAAGTAACAAATGATGCTTTGATTTACAAATGATACAAGTAAGCTTGTAGCGGTAATATGCCACTTTATGCAGACTAAAACATAAATTATTGTTTCTAACAAAAGCATATCTTTTTTCTGGAGTAAGATTGAGAAATGATTCACATTTGTATAATGCATGAACATTCTTGCATAATAAACATAAGGCAGCATTTATATTTGGAGATTTGGACAAATAGAGTTTTAGCATTGTTTCCTTTTTCAAAATATTTTGACCTAACGGAAAGATTACGACTAATATTATTTAAAACTAAATATTTTTTTTCTAGAAATTCTATTAAATCATCGAAATCTGGAACTTCAGAGGTTACAAGTGACAATTCATATTGTTTACGCGTTTCTATTGTTAGCTTTTGTAAAATAATATTTAACAGTAACACATTTGATAACGTCTTTTTCATAATTTAATATTTTTAAGGCTCTTAAGTTTTCAGTAATTCAGTCAAGAAATCTTCTTAAATCTTTTGCCGACTCTTGAGTAAGTTTATCATAATTAATAATGTTCCTAATATGATTATCAAATATTAATCTTTTATTTTCATAACGTTCGTCAAGAGTTTTGAAAAGCGATTGGAAAGTTTCATCAGACGTTTCAATATTTTTAGCTTTACTCTTTAAAGCTGCTCGCAAATAATACAATTTTTGATTTTCTGATAATTTTTATTATCTTCAATTACACTTTGAAATTTACTTTTAAACAAACTTTATTCATCAATTTTCCCAGAAAACACCGGAAGTGGAATTTCTGGCAATTTAATTGCTACTTTGCAACACGACGGCTATTGGTGACAAATCTCTCAATGTTGAACCTTGGGTATATGAAAAGAATGAAAGTGGAGCAGGCAACTCTTGTTCAAGAACAGTAATCCAACAATTCAGATAGAAAGAGCAATTCTTTTTAAAAACATTTATTTACATTCTCTACTTGCCAATGACACATAACAAATAATTACACTTTACAAATTATACAAGAGTGTCAAAAGTACCCATATTTGAACCCCTTAACCTGTCAGGAGAAAATATATCAAAACAATTAATAAAATTCCTTGTGTGGTCAATAATCAAAAGTTACTCAAAAAAGTTATCCATGAAACCGAGCACTCTCACTTACAAGAGACAAGGCACTTCCTGGCGGTATCCAAATAATTTATTTCCAACAACTCTCCTTCCAAACTTCCACACCATACAAAAGGAGAACATGGAACGTCGACCAAATGTGCACTGAACTGATTCCGGATGGACTAGTTGGAAGCAACCTTAGGACAATCAGTGTCGTAAATGTAATTTTGATGCTTGTTCGCTTGAAGAGGACGACTTATCATCAGGCAACTATCTCTCTCCCTCAGAACTTCCGCAACAAACGAACGGGTACATTTGGAATGTGGACCAATTTATACTAGCATTAGCGATCCTACATGTCACTTCCTTAATGACATCAGGGCTCAAATCCACCATTCGATGAAAACAACGCCGATTGCAAGTCTGTGATGATCACCACGAAGATAGTGTGACTTTATTTTCGGCTCATGCTTTTGATACACATTCTGTGTTCCCGACGTGTTTTTAATGATTTTTTAAATTGTATGTTTTATGTAAATGACTTTCAAACACTTTCGTATAGTTATTTGCTATGAATATTCCCGTTTATAATTTATTAATTTATTCCACATGTTCATTTAATAAGATACTTGATTCCACTCTCGATGTTTGTTGCATAAATTCTAAATTTTTATTCAAAAATCTCAGATTAGGATATAAGTTTCCACTCCTAGTGAAAAAAATTTACGCCATTATTGAGTTTCCATCCAAGCAACGGTTTAAAAAAAGATTAAAAATTCAGTCCAATATATCTAACACCAGTGGTGTTGTAATAAAAATCATTAATTTTCATTAAGTCTGTTGAGTTTTAGTTTAATTTTAGTTTTTATTAGCGTCGCACAAGAAGCAACACGAGGGCTATTGGCGACGGACCTTGTAATTTTGAAACACGGTCAAGTGACGAGGACTACACCTAAACTGGCACCCCCTCTCCCAACATCCACACCACGCCAATGGGAGGACTTTGGGCCCCGAACAGATTTAAAGTGCATCGGCCAAGGCTACACGGCGGGTCTTTGGCGGCCAAGGATCGACCCCGCGACAGAGTGAAAACCGCTGGCAGCTAGTCCACGACCTTGACCACTAGGCTACCGCGGCCCTAAAGTCTGTTGAGAAGATTATGAGAGTGTAAATGAATCACTTAAAATTAATAAAAATGGAATGTATTTAAATATTTGATATTTAAAAGTAATAAAAAAAATACGACGTACTTTTTTAAAATGAATCCATTACTTTCTAAATTAACACATAAATTACAATGATTACATTTAAATATCTTTATATTCTATTTCTGTCATTTTGGCAATCGTCTGTTCATATAATCATTTTAATTATTAATAAGTCAGCAAACTTGTTATCAAAATGTAATTAGTTAAGTTGTTATCAAATTTCCCCTTCCCTCATCTTATGAAACACGCATATCCCATAAAAAATATTTATTCTATAAATTTGATAAATGTAAATTCAAGGGGGAAAAATGAAACATATTTTTAAAAATCTTGGTTTTTCAAATCTAGTTTCTTGGTATAAATACTTAGTAACTGACATTCTGAGAAGCTTTATTTGTTTCTCAATACTTCTCTATATCTTAAATCCATCTATACACTAAATAGCAACACAATAACTTGCTCGTCATAATTTATTTTCAAAGCTAACTTTCGATCTTTGAGAAATTTATTGTTCTCTTTTTGAAACATATGTATGCTAAAAAATATTTGTGTAATTGATACCTATTGTACACACACTTATAAGTGTGAAAAAAAGTAACCTTTGAATTCTCAAAATAACGTGCATGAGAACAACACCACTATACTAAATAATTTTCATTTTTTATATACTTTTCTCTGAAAGAAATGTTGTTCGATAGGGTAGCTCTTTTCGAAGAACTAAAACGGTGCTCAAGAAAGGGCAGCCGTACAAATTGGCTAAAAATAATAAAATTGCTGAGCGGCTTCTGCTCGAATACGCGGAAGTATATTTCGAGTGCAGTTTTAAGTGAAGAATCGCTGAAGTGTCAATTTTTTTCTGTTGATACTTATGTGTGCATTCTTAAAAAGCTTTTGTATATTATTTCGCAAATTGCGACTATTTATGTTCATTTGTTTGGTTTCGAAATCCGTGGATGCAGTTCGGTCTCCTGAAACCTAGTGGTCACGTAGCAACCGGCAGGTTTCGTAGAATCGCATCTAACGATAAAGCATGTAATTTGAATCTACAAGCTTTACTACCGCAAGTATTATATTGGTAATGAAAGAAAAACAGTATTGTATTATTATGGTTTTGTTTATTTATTGTTCTGGGGGCAAAATTGAGGTTTTTCGTTTAAATTTATACAGCATTCTTCGAGGCATGTTGTAAAAATTGGAGAGTTTTTTCTTTTAAACTCAAAATATAACGAACAGTGATCTTTACGATACTATATCGCCTCTGGCGGAGAAAACTTTAGTCTGTCAGGAGCAGACGAAACATCTCTTGATGTGTCACGGTAAATTCAATTCGTTGCGCCTTATATGTAATAATTACGTTTCTTTATATTAATATTATTTTACGTTTTATGTTACCATACAAAAAATATTTAGAACAACATTTTATATTTTGTGAGTAAATCAGATATAAAATACCACCAAACTTATAAAAAGATGTTAAAAGTGCAACATGGAAAATATGGGTTATTTTTGAGAAAACATTTTATTTTAGGATAAAATTTGTGTTTTTAAATTTGATGGAGAAAAATAAAAGAAGAATGTTAGATATTTCCATCATCTGCGTCATTCGAATTTAATTACCTGATCCAAATGTTTATTAATTGACAATCTAAAAGTCTTCAGTTTCAAGTGGAAAATAACATTTAGTAATATAATTTTGTTGAATAGACAAAAGTAGTCATTCCCATCTAGAAAAAAAAATATACTTTATTTGTAGTGACTTTCGTTTTTGTTATTTATTCAGTAATATGATTCCAGAGATATGTATTCGCATTTAGATTGAGCTCTCCCTTCACACACACACACACACACACACACATTGACACACACACACACACATATTGTTTGTGTCTACTAATATCAAATATCTAATAAATAATATTTTGAATGAGTTTTTCATTTCATTTTCAATATACATTAAATAAATGTTGAAAATTTCTATTCAAAACACTTAGAAGAGGATGTGACATTTTACACATATTAATTATATATTGGACAATAATATTTAAAGTTTCTATTGAAAATAAGTCAACCAATTATGTTGCTTCTATTCATAGTAATGGCTTCACCGAATTTGAAAATACTGTTCTGTTCAAAGCATGGGATATTCATGCGATTTTTATAAAAATATTTAACATTTTGTTGATTAGTTTAAAAGAAATCACCGAATTTATATGCTAGCAGAATAATTCTAAAAATGATGATATATTAATATGTAATGGATGTATTTGTTTAAAAAAAACTCTTCAAAATGGATGTAATAAAATAAAAAATTCCATTAAGATGGTATTCTATTACAGTTTATTCATAAATATATTATTCCTGAACCGAAATCGTTTGTAAAATCTAAAGATTACGTTATGCATTAATTAAGATTTTATATGGAAACTGTAGTTATTAAAAATTGAATACTGTCAACCAAAAACTGTAAATGTCTCTAGAAAAGTATATTCCTGTGAATATATATGAAATCTGCAGTCCTTCCTCTTTGAATTTTTCATTGTAAAATAAATTTAGCTACACCTTTTCGTATCATATCATAGTCATATCATATTTCACATCACAGTCATACCATATTTGATGTATATTCCTTAAAGCACAATTAATAATTTTAGTTGTTGTCAAATTCCTGACAGGGAAGTAAATTCAAAAGTGATCAGATATTGTAGTGTGTGAATGTTTCGGGTCTCTGGATTCAGAATTTGACATTAACTTAAATTTATTCCTTGTGTAGAAATTTCAAACTTGTTTCTTAGATCTACTAAAAGAGCCCTGTTGTGTTTTAAGAGACATATTTGTAGGAATATGTTTGGTAACACATACAAAATTTGTTGATTAATCCATTGCGTTTTATTCTCAAATTAAAATTTGTATGCATTCCATCAGATGAAAGGTGTTTTTCTTTGTCATTAAAAATTACATGAGTTAGTAACACGTACTATATCTAAAACAATTCTTTCCAAACATTCTTCATATTTTTGCGAAAATTATTGTTTTTTATTTGTATCTTGAAGAAACAGATATAAATCTATTTTTAATTATTCGATAGTTCTGAATATTGAAAAAATGCATTGGTCATTATTCATTCGGCCTTTTTAAAATTGAAACTTTAATTTTTTTTAAAAAAATTTGAATGTATCATGTTAAAAAATAATTTTTAAAACAATGTCAAGCTAAGTAACAAATTCATTTGAAAAAATAGTTTTCATAATAATTCAAAAGTAATCGAGAAAGAAAAGTAACATGATTAAACATTCTAAAACAGTATTGAACATAGAACCATATTTGTCACCCATAAACACAAAATAGGTCAGATGGAGGAATAATTTGATGATTTACACACAGTTTTTTTCTTCTAATTTTAATATATAATATATTATTAGGTTTAGAAGTTTAAATTACAACAATAGATTGAAATTATCCCTAAGTTCCATAAAATATAAAAATATTAACTTTGGAATTCATTTATTAATATGCTTGTAGGACGGAATTGATTATAAAGTTGATTCTCTGAATTTGAGAATTTGCTTTTCTGTTAGTGAAACATGTATATCCTATTAAAATACTTATTCGTAAAATATTTTTAAGGAATGTGCTTATTTATGTGAAAAGGTACGATATGGAGAAGACTTGTTATCACTTTCACACTGTATTCAACGGGCGCTTAGCGCTCTTGTAGCCCGAATCTCGTAATTTAAAAGTTTCTTTGTATAAAAATGGAGCTTTTTCGTTCTTCGTAGTGGTTTCTAAAATATGGAGGAAAAAATATGAAACGTTTGGTTGAGTAGAAACGTAGTTTTCGTTGTAAAATTTCTCATAATGTACAGCGTCGCTATTGACATCTGGTGTGTGAAAGAGTCTCTAAAAAGCAAAAAACTGGATTCTTGATGGAAGCTTGGTTTGGACTTTGTCTGTAGACTCAGATGAATACAATAAAATGTACAGAATGAAAAAAAAAAGGAAAAAAAAAAATATGGAAAATTTGTATACCTCTATATATATATAGTGACTCCTTAAAAGAAGTTTTAAAAGAGCATGTATCATGAACATCCTGAATATTTAGGTTTCTTTTACATAATCATGAAACAGGATAAAGAACTGGAATCGCTCAAGGGTGACTCTGTTTCTTTAGAGCCTTCCGCATCTACTGGCTGCCCTGTTCATCACACCCCATATCCCTCCCCAAGCATTAATTCATCTAAAAACAAAGATATTGATTCTGATGGTTTTCTTACACCACCTAAAAGTAAAACTGTTCACAAATTAAATTTAATTAAAAACTCTCAAACTAAAATTCCTGATCAAAATAAATACCAAAAACTATTTACAATTGAAAATAACCAAACTAGGATTTAACCCAACAAAAGTCTACCAATTAAAAAATAGGCGAACTAAGCTTCCTCTACTGATCTTCATGGTTACCTTACGCAGGAATGAATCTAACCAAAAAAATATTCGAATGAAATAAAATATGTTAAATGTCAATCACAATAGATAGCTACAAGAATAACACAACTACACAATCCTTCAACTGCAATAAATTCAATCACAGCGCACAAAACTGCCATATGATTCCAAGGTGAATAAAATGTTAGGGTGCCCAACCCTCCCGCGACTGTCAAATTAAAAATAAATTTAAAAAAATTACTTGCATAAAAATTGCTACACCAAAGGACACGCAGCTGCTTACAAAGGATGCAAACACTTCTCAATACCCCCTAAAGGTTCACTTAATAAAAACAATACCCCAAAAAAGAAAACCATCAGAGAAAATTTCACTTTCGTACACACAGTAGCTTCATTCCCACAGATGGCGCTGCCTATTAACGAAATTCCTACAACGAGTAAAAATACACACATTATTATAATCAAAGTAAAAACCAAAATCCGGTTAACAATACAAGGTATAGACCAATTAAGCGTCACAGATAACTTCTCTCTTCTACTTAGACTTTTAACTACTGTACCTAAGATTCAAACAGCTAAAGGCAACGCGGACAAGGTATTTGCATTTATTCAATCTCTAATGTTAAATGATGATGAGTGAAAGTTACACCACTATTTCCAAAAATTTTTTTTTACTAGTATATATAATTGTTATATTTTTTTTACGAGCATTCTTTTTGTTTTATCTTTTAAGTTTACATTTTTTTCAATATTATCAATTGCAGTTTACCACACCCACACGATTTTTAGTTAATTTTCACACCAAAAGGGCAATTATTGTTTTTACAGTTTTAGAACTGAATAACATCTTCAATGATTCGGTGATTTGAATTTTAAAAGAGAAGTAATATTGGTTGTTATTTATTTGATTCTTTGGAGATTGTTTGGTTATTTTTACAAAAAAAAAAAAAAAAAGTAAGGTGTTTATTCATAATTTTCCTTATATGGCCAACCGAGTAAAAGTTTCGGAAGGGAAAAAACCCATTTTTTTAAAATACTTTTTTTTAAAAAAATAACTTAACGTAATATTAAGTATAAAAAGTAATTTAAGGATTTAAGAAGTTCCGTAATTACATTAAAAACCAAAAAAAACTTGAAATGTCGCATCAAAATTTAAAGATATTTTTTGCTCCCAATGTAAGGAATGTTGTTGAAATAACAATTTTAGGATTCACACTACACCTTTACATCTTTTTAAACTATAATTTATTATAAAGTTTTGATTTATATAAGAAATTACAATAACTTGAATAAAGAGCAAAGTTGCTCGAAATAAAAATAATAAAAGTAGTACCAGATTCTCAAAAAGCTACCCATAACTCTTTTAGAAAGCTAATTTTCGTGTTGTTTCAAGAACTTTTTCTTTTAATCGAAGCATCTTTATTTTAATAAATGTTCTTTAAATGTTTCTGTAAGAGAACTATGGAGTCCTAAAAACATTTATTCAAACAAAATATATTCTGATCTTTCATATTTATAAAAAAGTATTATTAGAAATAAAAAAAAGAATAGATATTTAGAATTACATGACTTAATTTTATATACATTTAATTTATCGTCTATTTATATGAACGAATGTTTAGTAAGTGTCGATGATAATAGCTAATATTTAAAGCAGCGCTCTCGTAAACAGTCATGTATATTTAAGAATAAGGTAATGTGGGGAAATTTAACGACGTCTGTATTAAGACATATTAGAGAAGTATGTGAGTGTGAAAGAAAATTTTTCAGTGCAGTTATAGTTACACATGTACTTCAGTAGCAGATGAAGCGTCCTCTATTATCAGGTGTTTCTTCTACAAAGCAACCCCTCCCCCAAATATATATATATCACACAGGAATCTCCGGATATGACAGGGTTCAACGCAACACCACTCGTGTAAAATCAAATAAAAGTTGCCTACGTGGATCAGATGCTGTGATTTTGTAAAGAGTGTTTAATGAGAGGAAACGAATCGAATGGTTTGCATAGATAACGTTTTGGTGATGTCATGTGCCGTTAAAAATGTTATTCAAAATTATTCTAACCGATTTCAAAATCCCATATTTTGAAAATTAAACGACTCAGAGTGAAAACTAATACATGAACACAAATGAAAGCAATAGAAGGTTTTTATTGTGAAGAATAGATAGCTCGTACTTGCTTTCCCAATATACTCACAAACACGGCATGAACAAACCGCTCTTCGCAATGGTAACACTGAGATCGATGCGTTTTTACTAAATAGATGGCGCAATGATCACATATCCAGGTATGAGCACGTATGTTAAAGAGAACTTCAGCAATTAATATTTGTCAACACCATCAGCGCGAAATAAAACTATCTGAATTAGTGGAAAACATGCTTCAAATCATTTTTGATCACTTGCTTTGAAATATTATGCGTGCTAGGAAAAAAAAAAAAACTCCTGTTTTCTTTTATGAATTATATCTTCCAAAGGTTCAGCACTTGAATACGTTAGTCTCAATTAACCTTTTCACAATCTTGGAAGGTTGTTTAATATTTCAATGCGGATAAATATACAATAACGATACTGAATGACAAGTACTAGATCAGATATTTATATAAATTAATCATTAAAAAAAGGTATAACACATATTTAGTTCTGGAATATTATTATTTTTTTATTTCCGCGAGAGATTCAACTACATATAAATACATTTTAAAGGGAACTTTCTGCAATTTATGTATCTATTTTTTACTGAGTTATTTATTGCTCAAGAAACACGTACTCATATTTATGCTTAATATCTGAGAAGTGAATTTTTCTTTACATTCATTGGAACAAATTGATTTTTGCTGTTACTCCTAAAAAGTTAAAAAAAAATACTTGAATTCAGGGGAAATGTTTTTTAATAATTTTGGACCACTTGTTTTGATATGTTATACGAGATTGAAAATAATTTATAAGTTTTTAAAATTAGGTAAAATTCAAAAGGCTTCCTATTAAATAGAGACATCAAGAAAGAGGTAGGTTAAGATATATTGTTAAACATCGAAAATCTCGACACGATGCCACGTCAACCCACAACGCCCTTTACTCCCGGTACCTGCCATCTCGTGCCATCGCCAGACGCCCAAGCCCCGTCATGCCCACCGCATAACGAAACCTGTCGAATGAGCTTGCTTTACTCGTAGCGCCTCAGGCGGAGTTTAATGAGGAAACTTTAGAATTGCTGTTGGACGTATCTTTATTCGAACACCACTCACACACATAAAATGTCATTTCTTCATTTTTAATTATTTTATGTTCTTTTTGAAATAAATATTTGAGCAGAATTTTTTCTTTGCGATGAATTTCAGATACAAAATACCACCAATCATATATACATCTTGTAATAAAAACTACGATTTATATAACCGCACTACGCACATTTAGCTGTTACTCACAAAAGGCCAAATAAAAAATATTTATAATAAGTAAAAAGTCTGTTTTAATAACATTGAACAATTTGTTTTGAAACATTATAAGTTATTGAAAAAATAAATAAATTTATAAGAATAAGGAACAAATTAAATATAAAATTTTATACAAACAGTAAGATAATTTGTACTTGATAATTTGAGCCAATGTGATTGAGCAGGAGGTGAAAAATTTGCATTAGAGATTAGTGGATAAGATTCTATTGGATCAATTTGGAGGTCTTATGAATAAGATTGTTTCTAATATACAATGGAGAATTAGTCATAATACGAAGAATTTTATTTTGCATGGTTTGACTTTTTTTTTCACATGAGTGTTTAGTCAATCCTCAAACAGGGCGGCGTAAATGATGATTCGGCGAAGATCTGTTTATAGAGGAGAACTTTATTTTTAATAAAGAAGAGAGTTTCTTCCCAATGAGTGAAATGCCCAAGTGTTATGTTGCAAAATTTTTTCTGATAGAATTTGATATGTTGTTTTGTAGGTATTGAGTCTAACTGGAGACCTAGGTAACGTACCACGTACTACCGACAACTTCCTCGTCGAAAAAAAAAGTTTAAATTATAAGGTTTATTGGTACAATTTTTTTTAAGAATATTATTGTTTGTGTTTTATCGACATATATAGCTGTCCTCTATAGTCCAAGCTGTACCCTTTGATATTGGAGGTATTTTTGGAGAGCTTTGATGGTATACTACTAATTGTTACCCTGTGCTAACACAGCAGAGTCATCAGCAAAAAGGAACAGACTGACTGTGGTGTGGTGCGGAAAGTCTGAATATTATATATAATATATAGAAAACGAACTTAAATTCCACCTCTGAGCGCAGCCAGCAGTCATTGTGCCATTATTTGAGCAACTGTTTTTAATTTTGACTTTAAACGATTTTAGTTGGAGAAAATCATTAATAATTTTTATGAGGTAGTAAGGAAATTATAATTTTAACATTTTGTAAATTAGTCCATCGAGCTACATCCTGTCAAAAGCTCTTTTAACGTCTATTAAAAATGCCAATTGTAAATATGTTATGGTTGAAACCTTCATTGATTATGTTGGTAACTGTGGTCAGTCGGTGTATAGTAGAATGGCCCTCCCGGAAACCACTCTGTTCCGGGGGGACGCAGTTTACAATGTTTCTATGGATCTTGATTCTGTTGAGCAAAATATTTTCATGGATCTTTGCAATAGAACTAAGTGGACTGATTGGAAGATAGTTTTGTGTGAATTTATGGTCTTATTTTGGCTTCCGGATCATTAATATAGTTGCTGCTTTCCATTTGATAAAAAGTAATTTGCCATGAGCTATTTGTTTGGGCCGCGGTAGTCTAGTGGTCAAGCCGCCGGCGATTTTCGTTCAGTCGTGGGTTCGATCCTTGTCTGCCAAAGACCCGCCGTGTAAATTCCAAATTAAATGTAATACATTATGAATCTCACTTTTCAACATTATGTTGGTAAGGACCTATTCACTGAACGGATTTTTTTTTTATATATTTACGTCCGTGGTATTTCTTAAAGATGAAAAAACACACTGATATCGAACTACATTTTCTCTCATGGGTATGAGAACGGCTGCTCTGAAGAACGCTGTTTATTGTTTCCAAGAGAAGCAATTTACCAACTTTACTCGCAACTGGCTCGGTCTCGAGAAATCTATAAGAATCATTTTTTACTAAATCAAGTGATTTTAATGTAAAATATAATACTTTTTTTATGAAAAAAATCTTTTTTTAAGTGCAAATATTCAAAATATATATGGAATAAAAAAAATGGTTTTAGAACTTCCAAAGTACAATAAGAAACAGATTTCAAGACCATTTCTAAAAATAAAAAGATGTGTTAGATGTGGGAAGTCAGATATGTTAAATAAGCTCTCATGCGCTAATCGTTAGCAAATTTAAAAAGAAAAACTTTGATCTCGTGCTTGAATGATTCATAATTGACATTGAATGGACACGTTAGAACTACTATAAGGAATAAAAACAATAGTTTTCAAAAAGAAATAAATATGTTTGTTGTTCAGTTTATACGGATTTAATTTCCCAAACTATACTTGATTATTAATGATGAAATCTCATATTGAATTACGTTAGTTGAATGTAGTTTTAATGTCCCAAGGAAAACAGATATTTTATTAAGAGCAGAAATTTTCAAAAGCATTTAAAGGCTCTAACATTAAAAATTACATGTCAAATAATAGTAAAATCAGAGAAAATGTTTTCTAGGCACAAGCAGCAGTTCCTACCCCACAGATGGCGCTAAACACCGATGATGTTCCCAGCAAACGCAAAAAACACTTCGCAATACTATAATCAAAGCTATAACTTAAATTCATTTAATAATTTTTTTAAATGTATCAACCAGCTTAAAGGTCTCGCTGAAATATTCTCCGTCTCCCAGGTCTTTTAGCTAAAGTTCATTAAATCCGAGCAGCTAAAGGCAATGCCAACAAAAAATTCGCAATAATTGAAGATTTAATGGAATTAATGAAGAGTACAGCAACACCACTTTTTTAAAAATAATATTTATACTCATATAAATTATTATTTTAACATATTTAATTTATTAAAATTTCACTTTTTCATTTAAATCACAGGCATAACAGACAGACAGAAACACCCAATTTATACTTAATTTTCTCTCCTCGAGGGCAGCCATTAGCATTCATAGAGAAACTCACCTCTCTGTCAATGGAAATTCTGGCTCAACTTTATCAAACATCAAATTTTATCTCCTCAAATTGGACTTTCACCCTATAATCAATTATACCGAATGAAAAATTCCATCCATCCAATGCAACAAAATAGATACAAGATTCGTTCTAGGAGAGCGCTCCGCGCTCTTGGCGCCTGTGGAAATCAACGTAAGCGTTATTTGTATAGGATATTCAAAGGACGTTCCTCTCCAAAGTCTGAAATATTTGTTGACTAACTTATCAAGAGATACTGTTAACGTTGTACAAAAGCCTTCATGAATGATTATTTGAAACTCTGCCACATGAAAGAAGTAGTGGAAGGAAAAGAAATTAAAGTGGTTTAATATGACACGCATCAAGGAGTGTTAATACAGGAGAAAACAAGTAAAAATTTGCGTTTTGTATTTAACCCTTAAAAATTGACCACTCTTGGTGCTTTGCTGAATTCTTTATCATACATTAGAGGTGTCCTCTAAGCTGACTTACTTTCGATACAGGTAGGACTTACAAAGTATGAATATATTTTCAGAGTGGATGTAAAGATGCATCAGATAAAAATCATAGATCGTAGTCAACACTAACTTTGAAGTGAATTGTAGAGTCATTCGCTCAATGAAACACCTAGAACTCATGAGTCAGTTACAGTTACTTTTGGAACCGTGTGTGCTCCCTATCTGGCAATGAGGACTATTGAACCGTTGTCCATTGATGATGAGAGAAATTTTTCGGTTTGATTACTAATGTTGCGTGACAACTTTTACATGGTGCTATGTGGATGTCACACTTTGGAAGAGGCTACACTGTTGCAGAAGCGACATAACTATTATGCAAAAAGCTTGAATGCAACTTCATAAATGGTGCACAAATTATCCAGAAGTATATCCAAGTGTCGATAGAAGTTATAATTTCTCAAATTCAAGGCAAACCATAATCTTAGAAGTGTCCTGGAAAACAAGAGATGTTTGCTTTAATTTTCGAGTCAAACTGGACCTTAGTACTTTAAACACGAAAAAGAGCTCGCTATCTACCACAGAAAGGTTATTTGATTTTTTAGGGTATCAAGAATTCAGAGTATCAAGAATGGCATAACTTTTTGGTTATGTTAGAAATCCTCAATAACATTGATATTGAGAGATTAATTGTGATTGAAAACATTACCAAGAAAGAATTCCTTGGTTTCTCCAACGCCTACGACATTGCTCTAGAGCAGTGGTATATTGTAGGTCTAGCAGATCTTTTTGTGGAATTACGGTTATATTGGTTACTAACATGTCGAGAGTAACGTCAGTGAAAAGCCTTAGAATACCAAAGCTGGAATTGTGTGTTGCAGTCTTAATATTAAAGCCAGCGAAAAGATCCCTTGCTGCAATTAAACTAGAAAAAATAGTTTTGTTATGGAATCGCACTGGCAATGGAATTATTTGGCACAGGAAATGGAACTTTCCGGGTGAATATGCGAAGGAGTATCTCCCGGAAATTATCGAATCTGCCTTGGATGTGTAAAATGTTATTGCCACCGCTTTCTACAAAGAGGAATAATAAACAGGTGAGATGACCGTTGCTAAAATAACCATGATTGTCCTTAAAATTGTTTTCCGATTTCCAGTTTCTGTGTCACTAAACTATGCAAGGACTGCGTATCTATTTGTACTGTTACTGTCTAAGCTGTGCTACCTGTGTTGGAGATCGTCTTATCCACCAAGTCCAAAATATAGGGAGAGCAGTTATTTCAATTACACATTTATTTTAGGACTCCACGTGCCAATCACACATAAACAAATATTTACATTATTTACAACTACACAAGGCTTCCAAATAGCCCAGATTACAATTTAACCCGCTTTTGCGGTCAAGAGAAATAACCCGCTTTTGCGGTCAAGAGAAATAACCCGCTTATGCGGTCAGGAGAAATAACCCACTTTACGCGGTCAAGAGAAATAACCCGCCTTACGCGGTCAAGATCCAAGAGCATTCTCTAAAATATTACCCATGAACCCGTGCGCTCTCACTCACACGAGACAAAGGCGCCTCCTGGCGGGATCCGAGTAATTTACTTCCAACAACCTGTGTGTTGTCTTGAAGATTAGGAAAAAAGCGTCATTTTTTGTTATCCTCCGAGGTGGACTTGATTTTCACTCCAACACAGGAAGAAATTTTTCCGTAACAATATATGTAATGAATATATTATAGCCCATATATTCACTAAATAAATTTTTTTTGTGTAATCTCGATTTTCATAAGATAAATTCAACATATTTATAATCATATATCTTAGAGTGCAATGAGAGTTTGCTCATGCACTGAAAATATTTTGCTCATTTATTGCTGTGTGGATTCATCGAAATAGGTTTCAAAATTAATTTATTCTTAAAATATTTTCTTAAACTGTTTAATTTATCTAAAACCCATGCGAGTAAATGTTTTAATGATTATTAACATGTTTCAAAATTGAAAAAGAATCATACTACGGTACGTTCTACATTGACAAATTTGGTCACTAAATTTGAAGGAACGTTTAACAAAGAAAGTGAAACTGTAAATCAGTTTGAATTATTTTTGGAACAAATACAGTGAAAAAGAAAATAATTTGAATTCTTGAAATAGCGAAATTAATGAACTTATTAACAATTCATACGATTTCTGAAGGAAAAGAACTTTCGGGAAAACAGGACTTTCCTTTAAAATTAAGAAAAGGATTTCGAATTCTATCCAAATTGATTAAATACCCTGAAATATTCAATTAATTTATATTAATAATTCTGGATATGTAATAATAAATATAACAAATTTTCATATCACTAATTTTCAGGAATTTATTAACGATGATTAAAATTTATACACAAAACGTATACGTACTCTTAATACACAAAACGCTATTACTCAAGGAGAAGCCATGTATATTAGAGCCAAATGTACTATGTGGTTCTGCTCGACTGAGTTGAGGTTTACAATTGGATGTAATTATTCAGAAATAGTTCCAAACTTAATAAAATGTAATATTATTTGATACTTACTCGCACTTTTTAATGATCGTTTGAATATAATGTAGTAAAAAACGGCTGTTAATGATGATTTTTTAAATATCGTAAACCTAATATTAATAGAATTCAAACGCAATATAGAGAAGATAAAGTTCCGTCTAATGAATTCTACACAATGAAGGCATTTGCAAAACTGAAAGAATTGTATACCTCTAAATGGTGACTATAGATATCGAAGTTTTCAGAATAAACAATAAAATTTAAGTTTCTATCTGGATTATTTTTTATATTAATTAAAGCCATGCGATAACCCGGGATACTTGAGAATGACACCAGTTTATTAAATGTAAGTTCTTTATTATATACTTTTCGCCATAACACGTGATTGACAAATAGTTTTCGTCTGATTCTCAAAACGGTACTCCACAAAGAGAAGCCGTGAATATTGAAGTTAAATGTTTTGTGTGGTTCTGTTGGTCAGTGTAGAGGTTTACAATTAAATGCAATTATCATTTAGAAATATGCCTGATCTGAAAGAAATGTGTTTCTATTATTACTTATGTGAACGTTTTTGGATATATTATTGTAAATATTTGCTATTATTGTTAAATTTTTTAAGCCTCTTTTAAATAGAATCAAACACTGTATGGAGAAGATAAAAGTTCGGTCTCATGAATTGTATACAATAAAGGCATTCGAAAGATTGAATGAATTGTATGACTCTAAATGGTGTCTATAAATAGTGAAGTTTTCAGAATAATTAATGAAAATTAAGTTTCTATCTCGATTATTTTTTGTATTAATTAAAGCCATCAATTATCACCTAAAGATGCAACGAATACTTCAATTTACAGCCGATACAAACAGACGTTCAGTTTTCTTTTTCTGGTGGATTTGTCTACCTCTACCCTGTACAACCTGTATTGAATTATACTTCATTTCCGAACAATTTCATTTCCCAAACACTCCGAAAACAGTTTCAACGACTTAAATCTAATGAAGATTGTGGATGCGTAATGATTCGGGTGATTAAGAGAATTTGCTGTTAAAGAACTGGTAACGGGGGCTCTGATTTTTCTAAATTTTACATAAATGTTTTTCGACACTAATGGCAATGTGCAAAAAGTACTATGTTTTGTCCGAAGACGCTAATGTCATGGATTCTTATAAGATAATTCATTTTTTTTTTAAAATTTTACGCACTTTTGTTCCACGAAGAATATGTAAACTGTTAAAATAGTTGAGTCAATGAACTGAGATATTTGTATACCCACAATAGTTGTATGTAATACGAACACCTCGTTATAGAATGTGCTTTTTTTAATACTTTTTTGTACAATAAAGCTGAAATATTTCTACATATGATCCAGTTGTTATCCAGTTATTCAGTTTTGTTTATATGGTTGAGTGGCCCTCCTTAGCGCCACACCACATACATTTCATTCTGAACAATTCATTTTGTCTGTCTAGAAAGTTTTGTGATAGACTTAGATCATGTGTATAATTTCAATGCATTGTGATTCGGTTGAATAAGAAATGGCGCTGTTTTATTAAAGGGTGTGCGATAGGAAGCACTTATTATTCCAAGTTCCACAAGTACCGAGCTATAAATTATGGTAATAAGCGAGAAAGAATATTTCGAAATCCTCAAATTCATGGATTTTTCAAATAGATTTTGGTGATGCACGTTTCTCGGATTCTTTGCTTCATAAAATTATGATAGAAGAAACGAAACAGAATTATTCTACAATTTTTTATCCAAATGAGAAACAAAAGATAAGCATCAAAATTTCAATAATTGTATTATTCAAAGAGAATACTCAAATTTCACGGTATTATTATTGTCAGAAAATTTTAAATTTAATTAGAATAAAACAATTTAAAGTTTTGTTAAAGTTCAAGCTAGTTTTATTACAAAATTCTATTTGTGGATAATAACTAGGATATTTTAAAAAAAATATATGTTAACAGCACTCATTGATCATAGCTTTAATGCAAAAAATTAATTTCTTTTTTGCCTCTCACTTACATTGAGAATATATCAAATTTTGTCTAAGTACAAGAAGAATGGCAAAAACGTTCGTGGTCTCTCTCTTTATGCATGCGTGGCCACGGTATCTTCAAAGTAATGGCAACGGACTCGAGGCCATCAGTTTCCGTCGAATCGTAGGTTCGACATTTGATGCCACTACAAATCCGCCGCATGCCGGTGCTGATGGACTTTAAATCCGAAAAAAAAAAACACTTGTTCAGTAAATATATATATTATGAATATTATTATTTATGAAATGTGAAATTTAAAAAGAACCCCACTATTTTTTAATCATTTTATTTATTATATATGTATGTATATATACACATTTTGTTCCAGAAAAGTGGTTTTAAGTGATAACTGAAATTGTGCTCCGTCAGAGCTGCCGTGAATTTTCAAAACAGAATTCACGAGTGAGTTGTGAAAGACCTCTTGAGGCATTTTTATTTATTACTGGGAAATAGCTCATATACACTACGCAATTTTTTTTCTCTTTATTCATTGATCTTTGAGTACTTAACATTGTAAGTTACGGCTAATAAAATTGATTTCTTTGGTTTCGGGATGGCGTAGCCTTCAGGAAGAAGAACACGCTATTCGCTCTACTGGTAAGAACTCCTCATATGATAATTTAAAAATTTTAACAACTCTTTTTAAGTAAAATTCAAAATATCAGGGTTAGAATTATGCACAAACCTAAGAATAAAACTCAAAATGCGCAATATTTTAAAATACGTATTACTATAGTTGAGTATATCATTAAAAATGAATTTTTAAATACTGCAAATGAAGAGTTCTGTTCACAAATCACATTTTTGAGTTCATATTGAACATTGTTCTTTATCCCATTATCAGGAAATTCTGCTTCAGGATATTCACTGTTTGTTATTAAGGCAAGGTCTTCCCATCGCAATTGGTTCTCGAGCAGTTTTGATGAAATCACACCTCGACTAATAAAATCAGCCGAATTTTCCACTGACGAAACATGACTCTATTGTTCATCACAAGAAAGATCATGCATTGTGGCTACATAGTTTGCCACGAGGGTTTTAACTGGGATGATTGTTTCTATATCCATGGCAACACAATCATAGTTTAAGTCCAGTGATAGGTTTTAGAAACTTCAAATCCAAGAGCCGTCTGGGTTCGTTGCAATTGATTGAAGCGCAGAGTTCCTATCAAGGCATTGTAATCTTCTTTATTTGATCTACTCTTGAATCACTGGCAACATCTCCAGCAGGAGTTTGAGATTCGAAGTAAACATCTGCTCCGAAAGCAGTTTCTGAAGTGTTGCTGAAGCCAGGAAGTTCTATCACATCAACATCGGGAAAAGGAAGAATCTATCGGCTCACTTTTATGTTGCTCACAAACTCTAGTTCTTTAGAAAATTTGTCCTGCACAATATGATATTCAGGAGGGATTTGATCATCCCATTGAAGATTCAATAGCTACAATTTTTGCAAAAATATCTTAGTCAAAGATATCACTACTCCAAAAAGTCCCAAAGGGTCAAACAACTTAGCAATAATGGAAAGAACAGTTCTTTTAGTATGAATAACATATGATGCAATGGAAACTTTATAGCAAAAGCAATCACCAGTAGAGTCCCAAGTGACATCTAAAGTTTTTGATCTGTATTTGAGAATTCATAGATAGTTTCAGAAGTTGAGGACAATTGTGGGTGATTACTTCGCCATTTATGCAATTTTAAACCAGCTCGATTTAGCATTGAAGTGAACTGCTGTTGCATCTCTATACATTTAGGGAAAGATTTTGCACCCTATAGCACATTGTGAACGTAGGAGTCCTCTTTGACAATAGACGCTGCAAGGGGGAAATTGTGTTGTTAATAGAATTTCCGCTTTACATTTATCACTAAATCTTTTTTTTTGAATGCTTTCTTGAGCGAATAGAATAAGAAATTAAGACATTCTACATTCTCAGGAACAGGAATAGTCAATTTTATACTCTAAATTAAAACTCGATTCATCATCGTTAAAGAATTTATTCGCTCAATATGCTGACTTCAGCTGAAAAATTCAGCTATAAAAGCTGAATTTCCTAATCGATTCTTAAAAGTGAAAGCTTCGTCATTTCTAATTTTTGTTCCGTAGAATAACTTTCGTTTTCTGCTTTTTCCGAGTTTTCACTCTTTTCTTCCAAAATCTCTAAAATTATACTTTTCATAATCGCAGTTTTTCTTTATAAATATCACTCTCCTCAATTAAACTTATAAGTTCATCTACTTTAATGGAAGATGAGAACTGAACATTTAGTTTAGAACATACAATCTTTAACTCACCCTTTTCTAAGCTAGACAAAGACATAATGGAAAATATGCATTAACATATACTTACACTGTTATATTGAGAGAGAATGGGCTAGGCACTAGAAGTCATGAAGATCGGTTTTCCAGCCACTTTGTCATCCGTGACTTATACCGCCATTTTAAATCTAATGTCAAAATTCTCATTTAAAACACAAATCCACAGTCACTCAATCCGCTCCGGCTCGACGAACCAGATGTTCACACCCACTCACTCTCTCTCTACCCCCTCCCCCAATCGCTCCCCAAACATTAACTCGCATAAGGATGATTCTGAAGGATTTATTACACCTCCTAAAAAATAATACTTTTCACCAACTAAATTTACTTTCTACCTCTTAATTCAAATTCCCACTCAGAATGAATTCCAAAATTTATCCACGAATGATAGCATGCAATCTTACTTCGAAAATGAAAATCCCACGCAACAAGCTTCAACTCAAAAAACTACCAAGGGTACAAATCTCCCACCACCAATAATGTTAAAAATAAGTAAAAATTATCGAAATCACTAAAGAGAATTAATCTTGAAACCTATTATTTCGCCCCAATCTACGTACTCGTCTCTCAGGCGAGTACATTAAACTTTATACTGATAA
>BMAW01129134.1:48631-76869 GCA_019974015.1 Nephila pilipes | reverse complement strand
ACACACACACACACACACACACAAGTGGGCTATTAATCCATTTACTTTTACTTTCATTTGAAGAATAAAATGAATTCCCAAAGCTTCGTAAAATTTTGAAAGTAACACAAAAATTCTTAGGATACTTAATTTGTCTTAGTAAAAAATAATACGCACAATATTTCTGGTTGAATTACACTTTACACATTTATGATCTAATTTACTGATTTAGCTGGAATAATTACTCGAATTGGGAAAAAAAATATTACAACCATGATGTCAAGGTCTGTGATCTTATGAAGCATTTTAAATTTTCGAAATTTCTAAAGTGTATACATGTAAACAAAAATTATGGGCAGTAATTGTGTTCAAAATGTTTTTTTTCCTAAACATTTTCGTCATATAAAAATAGCTTAAAACTGAAGAATTAGAACAACGAAATCAATAATTAGATATGATAAAAAATATTTGATGGGAGTATCTTTTTGGAAACAAACTTCACTTCTCTAATTGATTGATCGATTGCTTTTATTAACGTCGCACAAGCAATATAAAGGGGTATTTTAGACGGAACTCATAATTTTGAACCTCGGTCAAGTGACGAGGATGACACCTGAGCTGGCACCTCCTTCTCCTAACTTCTCCACCACGGTAATGGAAAATTTTGTGCCTCAACAGATTTTGCGCGCATCAACTCCGGATACACGGCTGTTCTTAAGTGGTATCAAGGCTAGAATCCACCACTCTACGAAAGCCGCCGGTCGTGAGTTCCTGACCATGACCACAAGGACACCATGGCCTACTCCTTTTTGGAGAAGGTTGTCTCGGGTTTATTATAGTTGAATTAGAAGTAATAGGAGATGAACCTTATAATTTTGAACAACACTCACAAATAATCTGGTATCTCACTTTCTTCTAATTTCCACACCGTGTGAGTATTTCGAGGCTAAAATTGTCTTAATAAGCAATTGCTCACATTGTTCTAAAAGAGAGACATCTAGTGGAATAAGGATTTACATATGAGTGCATTAATTTAAAAATTACCTCACATGACCACTAAACTGCAGCGTTTGTATTGGAAAAAAGTGTAAAACCAAGACAATTTCGAAAGTAAGTTTTTTTTTTCGAATTATTAAAATAAATAACATTAAAAACTAAGTTTTTCAATTAATACGCAAGTAAATCACATTTCGTTTTGAGCTATTAAAAGAAAATGTACTATACATAATATTTTTGAATGAAGAAGGAACTACACATTAATTCTTGAATTTATACATAAATGAATCTGCTTTAAAATTGATCTACATATTACGTATGATTTAATTTTTAAAAAATTTCTAAAATAATCTGCACTTTTATGATGTAATATTTAAATTTTTGTTCTCTTTCTGATTTTACGACTTCGATAATTTGCATAAAGCTAATTAACACACTTATTCTACAGAAAACATTCACATAAAATAGAAAATAAATTGCCCCTGGGAGAAAATTAATTCTGTTAAACTTGCCGAGAAACTTTATTTCCAAACATTATAGTTGGAATTAGCATAAGTCTTCACTAAATGAAATATTTCGAATTCGTTATTTGTTTTTTGAATAAATCCTTAATTTAATAAAGATGTCTCCACTTAGGGGACTTAAGATCACGAATTACCTTTTTTATAATTTTAATCTTAAGTTCGAAATACACATTTTCGCTATTTAAGATTCAAGATTTGTTAAGTAATTTTGTTGCTCTAGGAGGAAAAAATAAGCTTTTGAATAAATAAATAATAATGCAATTAACGAAACTCCAGACAGATTTTAAAATGTAGTTGTTTTTGTCTGAATTTTTCAAATGAGCGAAAGAAAGAGAAAATCAGATTTCTTTGTTCTTTGGTGAGGATGCGAAATATCGATATGACTTTCATTTTAAGCCAAAAAACTTATGAGTTTTAGTATTTGTTTTGACAAAACTAATGGCAAAACGTTATTGTGCAAAAGAAATAATAACCAAATAAATTGAAAAAAAAAAAAAGTTATCTAAGCACATAACTTCAATGTTTAAAGAATTTGTATAGTAAAATAATATCTTGGAACTTTCTAAAAATCCCCATGTTAACAATTTTGAGTTTGAATATGATTTTCATTTGATTGGATATTAATTTACAGTATTTTCCATGATTTGAAATGCTGCGAATTCGAATTAATCAAGAAGAGTTATGTTGTGACGTAATCCTATTACTTGTCTCATCTGTCATCTTAAATGTAACTCTAATCAGAAATCTAAATTTTAACTCAAGATCAAGCACTGACAAAGTAACTAAAATAATTAGTTATATTTAAAAATAGAACTTTTTAATCCCCTAACATGGGAAACGCTCTCAACCAGTTAAGTCTTTTGCTGCAAGTACTAAATTTTCTATAACATATCTAAGAATACGCTAACAGGAATACGATGCTTGAACATTTTCTAAACATTCAATCAAACAGACAGCACACGGGTTGGCTCCTATTTTTAGCAAATCAAGTAGACACACAAAAAGACTTCCGTGCGCATTACTCTAGAAATCTTCCTATTACCATAACCTTTCAAACCTCTGTTGCTATTATACAACTTTATTATATATATTCCCTCTACTTTTAAAGTTTACTTAATTTACATAATCATGCTTTATTTTATTGGGAAGAATTGGAATCTGAAATATAAAGTCAGAAAGGAAACCCACAGGTTAGTTAAGGGAAAATAGCGAATAGCTCAAGTTACAGAGTTTTTCATTACATTTTTGCTAGAAGTAAGTTATTTCAGCTTTTAGTACCTGGAATGCAATGCAAGTTTTCAATAATACTCATGTCCAGTTACTTTTAAGGAGTATTAGTATTACATTGTACAACATCCATAGTTTAGCATTAACACATCGATCAATAACTCCCGAGACTAACCCAGAGATGGCGCTCGTAGTAAACCAGTAACCAGGTCTTTCTAGAGTACTAACCTTTGCTTGAAACGTGTCAAAATTTTAAGTCGATCGGACCAGGAAAAAGGTTTTTTGAAGTGAAGTGAAAAAGGTTTTTTCCAAGTGGGTGCCGCGATTGCTTTCGATGGAACAAAAACAGCAACGAGTCGATGATTCAGAAAGCTGTTTATCGCTATTTACTCGCAACAAAAAAGGTTTCTTGCGGGGAAAAAAAAAAAAAAAAAAAAATTTTGGGGGGAAAAAAAAAAAGATTTGGAAAAGAATTGGAACGATTGTATCACCCTAAAAGGTGATTAACAAAAGGTGTTATGTTGATGAATAAAAAAAAATTTTGCAAAAAAAATGTTTTCAATTTTAGACTCGGGAGTTATTGATCGATGTGTTAAATAATGAATTATTTAAATCGTTACCTTGTTGTAATGGAAAAAAATATTTTTAAGATCCGTTTGTGCTGCATTTGTTATCCAACACTTTTTGCTGAACTTCATCATCCATTAAATCATATGTGAAATGCAGTTTTTCAGTTTCTTGTGGATTCAGTCAAGAATTGCTAAAATTTAATTTTTTTTTTATAATTCTTTATTGTTAAGTCAAAATTAATCTCTTTCACTTTAAATTCTTTCGACGCTTATCATCATCGACCATCTAATCTGAAAGCATTAAATTTAATTTAACCTACACATGAAAAAATACTTTGTAACTGAGAAAATTATAATCCAATACTTTGTAACTCCTCCCTATTCTGTCATCTTAAATCCTAAGTGTAAAATCTCTAACTTAAATTCTAAGCACAGACACCTCAATTTTCAATGAAGTAAAACAGTAGCAGGTTGTAAGTGTAATTATGTACATTAGAGAGAGAGAAATGCTCTCTATTAGTTAACGCCCTCAGCACGTTTATTAAGAAGTTTCACGTTAATATTCAAAATTACCCCAAAGATCAGTTCTGAGTATATGATTACGTAGTGATGTAGTTACGGCAAAAGTTAAACTTCTACGAGAGTCAGATCTTTGTTCAAACAATATCGAATTAAGATATCACACATAAACCAGTATATTCCTCACACTACTCAGTTCCTTCTCACTCTTGCCTCAGCTCTACTAACTTCAGTATATATATATATATATATATATATATATATATATATATATATATGTATGTGTGTGTGTAACAACTTTCTTTTAAATAGTACTATTGAATTAAAATTGTAAAAATAGTCGAAGACAATTTCAGTTTCATAGAACTATTTTATTTTAGCGGAGAGAGAGAGAGACCATTTTCACACTGCGGGAATTACACAACTAAGCCGTTGGATACAGATTATGACAGTATGGGTATAACATCAAGTGTGAGTAAGAGAGAGCGCTTTTTGCTGAGTTTTGATTTATATATCAGGGAAATTTCGCTTCAAACGTAAGAGACCATGTGGTCTGGATAGAGGGATTTCAAGGGAATTTAAGTGTAGACTTAAAGTCTGGTAGGAATCATCCCTACAGATCTGGAGACGTGAGATCTGCTTGTTCTGCGAATTTTTAAAAACGCTTGTTTGCATAAATTTAAAGGAAAAAGGAATCGTATCAGGAAATTAGAATGAACACTATCTTTTAAAGGAGAGAATGGGAAAATTTAGGAAATTAAATTATTATTGTAAGAAAGAGAAATTAATAGGAATTAAGTTAAATCATTACATTCAATAAACAAAGAGTAACAGTTTTAATAAAAAATTCTTTAAAAAGTGATATCAAGGCTTGGAAATGTTTTCTATATAGCGTCCCAAAAATAATCCATTTGACTGATATCTTAAAGATTTTATTCGTTTTCTCAATATGAAATTTTTTATAAACACATTTATGCATAATTTGAACTACAATAACACATACAAGAGTTAAAAATGCATTTTAAGTAATTAGCAGTGGCAAGTAGTCACAAAAGGAAGTTGTAATTTTTGATAGAACGAAGAAATGAGTGATTATTTCACTGCTGTAAATAAAATATCTCCGGACGGAGAATATGTGGCTATTGAGTAATTTATCTTCCCCCTGAAGTCTTATAATTACCTTTTCATAAATTTATAAGGCATGAAAGTGGATATAAACATTATCCTTTAAAATTTACAAATAAAGGTGCACCTATTTGTTTTTCGCGTTCTTCTAGAAATTAGCTTAGGGACTCTTTATAACTTAAATAACGAAAAATAAAGCCTGATTCCAATAATATGAAACGCAAACGAGGATGTATTATATATGAAACGGATATATACGTCAAAATTAGTAGAAAAAGCAGGAATGAGAAGGAATTGAATAGTACGCAATATATACTTGTGCTAGAGTGAATTTAATTGAAAAGCTAAAACAAGCATCTGACTCTTCTTTGTAGAAGTTAAAGATAAAGCTTTGGCGTAACTATATAGTTATCATCTTGGATCCGAGTAGCTAGGTAAGCTTGATATTTCTTATTTATGTGAAGCTTATTAGTAAACGTATTGAGAGAACCATAGAGAGCATTTTCCTTTACAGCATAAGTAAGTAAATGATTGCTCTGATAACCTATGGCTATTTTAATTGATTGAAATTTGATACATCTGTGCTTAAGGTTAGAGATCTTAAGGTTGTGATTTAAGATAACGGAAGAGTTAGGTACGAAAGTTGTTCAATAAAACTTTTAGAAAATCGAAGAGAGGGCGCTCGTAGCATTGAAAATAGTTTTTTTTTTAGTAAGCTTCATGACTCACTTGCCCGTTCGCTCTCAGCGTATCACAGGCGATACGCTCGTGTTGGCTCTCTTGTGCCCAGCGTATCACGGGCGATACGCTCCGTGAGTGTCTTCTACGGCCCAACGTATCAATAGAGATAAATTAGATGAGATCGTTTTATTTGAATTTTTTAATGTTACTATATGGCGTTACAATACCGCGAAATCTATATAGATAGGTTATTTGGAGTGTTGATCTTGGTGATATGGGCTTGGATTTCACTTCCGGCTTCCAGGAGGGGGTAATTGTTAAAAGCTCGTGTTGCGGCGCGGCTCTTTAAATGTAATGACATGATTTAAAAGGTGTACTTGTTTTCGGTTTACTTTTTTCTTTCTTCCTTGCTTCTTAAAAGTTCGGAGAAGAATTTATGGCCCTTTATGGGGGTTAGAGCTTTTGGTAACAGATGTTCTCAGCTGTTCGTTTCATTCGGTCAGTTTTTATTTGTAGCGACAGTCTTGATGAAAAGAATGTGTTTATCTGATACTGAGATTTACGAAATAATAAATGTATCTGACAGTAATGTTAGCTAAAATAATCCAAATCTGTACATTGACACTAAAGTAAAAAAATAAAAAGGGGGGGGGACTAAGATGTGCCCTTTGCTCAAAATCTTGCGTGAAGCGACAAAATATGTATGTAAGACATGTGAAGTTGTACTATACATAGAATTTTTTTTTTATAAATATACCATACAGCAAAATAAGTTTTATCTTTTATATCTATGTATTCCATATAATGGCACATTATTACACCATGAAATTTATGTAACATATTTAAACATATTTTGTATTTTCTTAAAAGTATGATTTTTTATGTAATTTTATGTATAAAACATTCAAATTTCGATTAAATCTTTTGTATATATTAAGTTTAATGCATTTTAAATAATATATGTAAGTACCAAAATATTTTAATAAATAGCCGATTTTAGAGGAATTTTTTTCACGAATTAGGCTTAAATCTGAAATCGTCTGGGCACAGCGTGTCACTCCGCGGTAAGAAGCCTCGGGCCCAGCGAAACACTTCTTTTTTCTCTCTCCGGTAGTGAAAGGGCTAGGCTGCTGTATAAGTAAGTCTCAGTATTCGGGATCACCCAATGATAACAACATTTTAACTTAATGCAGCCATCTGTCTTCAAATAAAAGTACTTTTTGAACCACCCTTTTAATAGAGAGGTGTGAAATACGTAGTTATCTGAAATAGTTACGTTAAAAATAAGTTGTTGAGCCTAAAAGAGTAGTAATAGTAAAAATAAGATATCGAGTCTAATCAAATCAACGTGCATATAATTTGAAATAAAATTAGTAAGACTAGATTTACAATAAGACTACTATTCTTATAACTTTTTCTGATTTATGTAGGAAGGAATGCATCATTCCTACATGACAATGTCGTAATAAATTAAACAACAAATCATACCTTCTTGTCCCCCGAAACACCGAAAGATGTAAGATAGGAAAAGAAAGGCACGCTAACAATCTTCTAGATTTCACAAGTTATTAATAAAGCCCCTATGAGGATGACATATTAATAGTATAAGAAATCAGAGATAATTATGCTATTGCGTGATATAACACTACCCAAATGCAGGGGATGAAATAACTCCCATCAATTAATGAATGCCGTGTTTAAAAATTTGTCTAGAATTCCTACTGCCATTTATGGATGGATTACATGCCTTATTTATTTCCCCTTTCAGGTAAAATTAATAAAATTCAATGCTAGTAAGCTTCAATCGATATTAAGCTAAGCAGTTATTTCATATTAATTTTCATAAAATATAAAGCCTACAAGTACGATGAGTTACTCTAAAATTAAATAAAGGAAAAATGATTCTCGTTATAAGACTATGAGACATGAAAATCGATATACAATTTCTTTAGTTGAATCTGAGTATTTCTTAGTTTTCTGAATATATGCATTCATTAATTTTAAAGAACTGTTAAGTTACAATTTGATTCTTCTTTGCCAGACTCTTAGAGTTTATGAATTCATGTGTATCAAAATTCAGGGGGTGTACAAAAATATCCCAACTTTGAAGAGCTAATATTACACAACCATTCAATCATAACACAACCAATAATTTTATAAACATTAAAATATAATTTTTAATAGGGTTTTATCCAAAAGGTTATCACTTTTTTTTTATTAATTTTGTAATAATAACTCTACGATGTTGGGATATTCTTTTATAGTAATCACCCTGATGTTTAATTGGAATTTATGTAATTTCCAAAGATCAAATCAATTTTAAGAAGCTTTCTTTTAGAAATGCAAGTGCTAATGATTAAATATTTTAAGATGCTATCAGGTAAAAATGCACATTTGGAAAATAAAGATAAATACTTGCTGATAATTAAATCAATGCACATTTGACGGTATTACTCATCACACGTATAGAAATTCGCCAGCAACGTATAAATACAATTCTAACAAATGAAAAATTTTAAGTATTCTTAATAAATGACTCCAGAAATATCTGTATTTTTATCTTGGAGAAAATGAATACATAGTGTGATTTCATATACTCTTCTCTTGTTGAAAATTGCAATATCCGATACATATATAGCTTTTATTCAATTTCGTTTCGTTATTCAAATTCATATTTTTGTTACTCGAATTTCAGCTGTTTGAAATTAGTAAAAATTAAGCTACAGTCGTATTATCATTAAAGAAATTTAAGAATAAAGGTAACGTTGTATTTTATTATTATAAATTTAAATATCTGTCCTATTGATTTATTGTTTATTAACGTCACACTTAGAAGCAACACGAAGGCTATTGGTGACGGGCTTCGTAATTTTGAACTTCGGTCAAGTGAAGAGGATGATATCTGAGCTGGAATCTCCCTCCCCAAACATCCACATCATGCTAAAGGAAGACTTAGGATTTCGACTTGATTTAATGTCCATCCTCACTACACATTAGAGGAATCAGGGCTAGAACCCACAACTCGACAAAAACAATGCCGTTCGTAACCTTGCACCCATGACAATTAGGCTATTGTGGGCATTATTTTTTACCAAAGAATAATGTGAGCTTTCAAATTTTATTAATTTTTTAGTCTTTTGATGAACTATAAAGTTAAATTATATTTTGTCCCAAAACTTAAATACATACTCAATACTTTTTTTTGGAAATAATATATTTACACCCCGAGTGGACTTGGAGTCTTGACAGATTAAACTTGAATCAGCCCCAATACACGGCATGTATAATGGGATCAGGGGTCGAACTCACGACCTCTCGAAAACAATGCTGGCTGAGAGTTCGCAACCATGGTTACCAAGCTTCTGTGGTTAGTAACATTAAAAAATCATTAGAATATAAAACTGAAGTTGAATTTAGCAACATTGAATATTTAGATACATATAATTATGATTCTGACTTTCACAACAATTCAGGAAAGGAAGTAAAAAAAAAAATCATTCAAAGGTAAAATTCTCGACAGTAAATTATTCTTACACACATTCAAACTCATTTAAATTTTAAATTGTAGAATATTACAAATTCCTATTCTGTGATGTAATGTATCAAAAGTTTTGGGAATAATTTATTTACAAATAGTTACAGAGAACATTTTTTGCAAACTTTTCCCAACCTTTTATTGTAGATATTTATGCTCCATTCAAAAAACTAGTACGACGCAGGCATCTCGTCTGAAAAAAAAAAGCGTTTCATAAGCATAGGTATTCATGAAGACTTTATTCACGACGTGCCATAAAAGTTTTCTTCGATTTTAAGAAAGGAACATTTTTCGTCATATTTTATATTTCGAGCAGACTAGGATCTTAGAAACGTAGGCGGAGAAATCGTTGGAATTTTAAGCCATTCGTTTCTTTTGTAACAAGTAAAATGTGTTTATTTCGCGAAAAGAAGAGTATCTCGATTTTTCTTCAAAGGAATTTGCTCTGGGTAAATTTTGTTGCGATTTGCAAGGGCAGCGAAAGCAATAAAATGCATAATAATTCTTACATCGTCGAAAAGAATGTGTAGCTATTATGCTTCAATACTTCTTAAAGAAAGTACAAAAGATAAATATCTAGTCATGATAGCTTTGAAGCAGTTATTTAGGAACATTCCGTGTTGAATGTTAAAATTGTATTGAGATATTGTAGGAAAATGCATTTGGTAACATTTGTTTAAAGAAACTAGAATTTGATCTTTGATGTGGAACATACTTATCGGGAAAAAATGCTTAGCGATTGTTTCAAAAAGTACCTGTTTTTCACGATAGTTGGTATTCCTAAAGTAAGTTGGCATTATCGTTGTGATATCATTTGTTAAACGGCACCAAAACAAATTGAACATGATTCACTCGTTAATATTCATTGGTGCTACGATGAAGTCCCGCTATACTTATTAGTCACGACTGCTTAGTGGGCGTGGTCACGACGCACGGTTTTCGTCGAGTTATGGATTGTAGATTTGATGCTACTAAAGATCCACCAGGTTGGGGAGATGTACGGGCTAATGTACGTTAAATCTGTTAATGCTCAAAGTCCTCCCAATCACGTGAGGTGGAAGTGAGGAAAGGGGGGTATCAGATCAAGTGTCGTTCTCGTCTCTTGACGGAGGTTTTACGAGGTCAGTGGCCAGTAACCTTCGTGTTGCTTCTATTGCGACGTTAATATAGCCAATCAGTCCCACTCAATTTAAAGTGTAGTATTGACGGACGTTAATAGAACATAATCTCGAAACCAGAATTCAACCCGGAAGTAGTTGAATTTTTTTTTGTTAATTTCTCGTTTTAAAGTATTTGTTACTGTTAAGGAACCAATTAAGAAATGTACCATTCAAAAATGCTATGAAAACAATCGAAAGACTTTAATTCGACGATTCAATTATTTTTTTTTACCTGGAGATTCTCACACAATTATTTTTTTTTTTTGAAATTTTTTTCGCCCAAATGGTTGGTTTTGATTTGAAATTCTTATATACCTTAAATTAGCGCCTAAAATTTGTGATGAATCGAAAAAAGTTAGTCACATTAGCGAATGTAATACCTCTGATAATAAATTTATAACGCCACACTTCTACGTAACGTCATGTCCATTAAAATGTATCATGTAACAATTAATATTTAATGTGGTTGTTCGGCTTTCAAATGAAAGAAAAATCAATGAAATTAAACAGCAGGCTCTCAACGTGTAAATCCAATTTTTCTACAGAAAGTAATAGACAGAAACACATTTAAAAATACGATAGCATCTTTGAAAAGTTTGCGCAATCACGGGTTGATTCCTAAACGGGTTGGTGGTGGAGTTCTACGACATTGGGATACAGAAATTGAAGCACCGTCTCTATTTCTCTACACAGCATCAAAAAAGATGATTGTGTAGAGAAATAGAGCGAAGTTTCTTCTTTTCAACGATGTAAATTTCTATGAGAAAAAACAATGTTGTTTATTTGTAAAGTTAACGGGTACCTTATTTCTGTATTGAGCCTCGTATATATATATATATATATATATATATATATTGACTGTAAAATTATTTTTTCACCCAAGACACTCTACAGGGAAGAAAGCAAAGAATATGAATATTCCAAGTAACTTTATTATTTTCTTAATCTACCTTCAGTTGAACTCTTGACTCTTGGGTCAATTATATCTCATAGCCAATATATTGTAATAAAAATAATTTCCTCACATATAAGTTTTAATAATATTGATTATTTGTTAGATTACTATTTATCACATTAAAAGAGAGTTCTTTTTCCCAAAAATGCACTCGTTAAACGAATATTAGATTTTTATTAGAAGATTTAAGATTTAGAATAAAGTTTAAAAGGAGAATATTTTTATGTACTTCATTTTAAATTAACTGAAAGCAAATATGACAAAAGCAAACAAGAAGATGACATTTTTTAAAATCCAAACTGTTGGAACTCTAAACCCTCGAATAGAAAATTTTTATATTAAAACTCCTCAGTCATTCTTCATGATAACATATCTTTAAATTATGAGTTTCAAAGTACATCTTACAATATTTACATTAAATGCAAAATCTAACAGATTTAAATAATGTCTTTGATCTGTTTCGTATAATGTGGGGTTAACAAATATTCGAGTGAAACAGATTAAGGTAAGGGGTTTTATTAAAGTGTTGATTAAATTTCAATTATCAAAATGTTAACCACAGTTATTGTTCAATTTTCCTATGAACATTTATTTTTCGTTTAAAAAAAGAGTCCATTCCCAATATTAAAAATAAGATGGTTGATTTTTATTTTTATAAATCCTTTACTAAATATTAATTCAAATATTAATTAATTACCTATAAGGTGAGACTCGAAAATTCAAAATTTTTCATATATTATTCTACTTATTATTCGAAATAAATTAAAATTTTTGACATGTTTTCATTTAATAATGTGGATGTTTATGACCACGAAATATCGTAAATTGTGTATTGTTTTCCATTTTCTTACGATACATGACTGAAATAATTATTAAGGGATTGTAAACAGCAACAAAAATTAACTATATTTCATTGTCATGTTGTTAGTATGCACTAAAAACGATTGTATCATAACATGACATATAAAAAATAATAATTGTAAGATATAAAAGCATTTGCACACACATGTATATATATGTATATATATACAGTAGCATTTACAGTAAGGGTCACCTCTATTTAAAGCATAATTCTGTTGGTCCGTGTCCCCATTCAATAATGACCTTAATGTACACTCATGGACAAAAAAAAAATTAGTGCACCAAAAAAATCTTCAAAATGAAACAAAATTTTACATTCGTAATGATTATTTTGATATAAGTAAATGATTAGAAAATCAAAGAAAAAAGATCATTTATTTCAGAGAAAAAGGCAAAAGAATGGAGGATTTAATACTCTGTTAAACCACCTGTAGCGCGAATGTACGATGCGATACGATCGGGCATTGAGGCATACAAGTTCTGTATGATGTTTGTGACATTTTGTTCCATATTTCCTGTAACTTTGCCTCTATTTCGTTCAAACTCGTGGGATGCCCAACTCCCCGTCCCAAATGATCCCAGATATGCTCGATTGGAGACAAATCTGGGGATCGGGCAGGCCAAGGAAAGGTAGTAACAGTGCGGAGAAAGTCTTGTGACACCCTTGCCGTGTGAGGCTGAGTATTGTCTTGTTGAAAAATGACTCCTGGGAAACGTTTCGTGAGTGACAACACATGTGGTTGCAGAATGTCATGGACATACCGCTGGGCTGTCATAGTGCCATGGACCAATACTAGGGGTGACCGTGTATTGTAGACAATGGCATCCATACCATCACATTAGCTGTGGGAGCGGTGTGTCGTTGTAAAGCAAAGGCAGGATTGTGGCGTTTACCATGGGGTCTCCACACACGAATAAGATTGTCATCACTGCTGCGATTGAATCGGGATTCATCGCTAAAGTTGACTTGGTTCCATTCCGTTACAGTCCAGTTTCCTCGTGCGTGGCACCACTCCAAATGGAGACGTCGATGGGTGGGCGTCAAGGGCAGCAAACGTAATGGGCGCCGCGATCCCAAATGTCCTTCATCCAGGCGCCTTAGTAAGGTTCGAGAAGACACAGGTGGCCCTAGTGAAGGTGCTTTTCGTACCTGGATGGCGGCCGATGAAGCAGTTTGCTGTATGCGTGCATTTCTTACGATGTGGCGGTCTTCTCGACGACTGGTCTATCGAGGGCGTCCTGAGCCTGGTCTTCGTGTAAATGACATCTCACGGATCCACTGGTCCCAAATTCTCCTCATAACACAATCAGAGCGGCCTATTGACGAGCTACTCGCTTAGCTAACCACTCAGCTTCCCTCCTGCTGATGATTCTCTCCCTCTCAAACTGCGGCAGCTGCTCATATTGTCTTCGAAAACTGCGTAATGGCATGACTACCTCAGCTCTTCCTTTGTAAACGATTCAGCACACTCAAACAAGCTTTGGTTTCCTGTTTTATACTCAATGGAAAACGACGTTAAACGCCCTTTACCGGCTATACGTAATGCGCAATCCCGCTGCATTTTTAATCATTTGCATTTTTCCCTGACATGTACCTTCATGCCAAGTTTTGTTACGATCCCGCAATTATTTCTTGGTGAGCTAATTTTTTTGTCCATGAGTATATATACCTTATAATAAGAGACTCTGAAAAAGTTTCATAAATAAGGAAAGAGTTTGGGCTAAACTGCATTATTAAAGAAAATATTAGTTAAAGCTTGTCGCAAATGTCTAAATATTGCATTGTTAGGCGTGTAAGAACGATTCCCAAGGTTTCAGAGCTCTAGCCTGATGGGAAGTTGGTTAAATTAACGATCGAAAATTTGATGACACACACACACACACACACCAAGTGAAATACATAAAAACGTTTTAATAAAAGAATAGAAATACTCTTTGTTAGTAATTTTTTGAGGTTTCAAAGGCAAATTTGTGATCAGTCACAAATAGTTTTGAGACATGGACAGAGACAGAGAGAGAACAAATTGAAAAATTAATCTCTCTCTTTTGAAAACTGATCTTCAGTATGGAAAAGGGGAACAATATTTTAGGAAAAAGCAAGTTATGGTGGAATCAAAATAAAATTTCTCCATTTATCATTAAAAATTCTGTTATACTTGAAAGAATTCTCAGTATGAGTAAGAAAACAATGTCATCATTTTGTAAAGCATTGCTATAAGGCGAAATATGTTATAAAGTGAAAACCGATGTTATGTAGACTTTTTAAGAGAGCAGGTTTTGAAATTGCAGTTTCGAGTGTCCTCAGTAAAACATTCTACTGATGAAAATGAATGGGTTGAACTTGTCAAAATCAGAGGCAGGGCTCAAGCGCAAGAATATTTAAAAATCGATGAAACCTTCTGTACCGAAGACAACAATGATGACAAAAAAATCTTTTTATTCAATTGCAGTTGGTGATGTGGGATTTACTAAAAATAGCATGGAAAGTAATGAGGAAGACGAAGGAGAGCCAAACAAAGCGAATGTCATGAAAAATTGTACAGATGCCTTAGAATGCATCACTCATTTAAAAAAATATTATTTTTCATGATAGGAAAGGACTTAAGATCATGAGGGATTTTAATATACACACTGAAAAAATGATTAGAATGTACAGAATTTAAAAAAAAAACACATAACGGATTTTTTTAAATAAATTTCAGTAATTACGAAACCTTAACGTTCCTTTCACACATTTTTTCAATAATTAAATTATTTTAAAAAGGTATTTCATTTTTCATTTACTTCAAATTTAAAGAAATATCTGTGCCTATGTTTCTTATTTATGCATCATTTATTTAAAGCTTGATACTACCTGGGAGTTTTTTTAATACATTACACTTTGTTCTTATATACCCTCCGAAAAAGGGACATCCCTATTTAAGAGAGAATGTATGTTACGTTGTGAGTGTATGAGGAGGAATGTACTCCTGACGATTAATAAAAGCAAGATTCTTTTTAGTCAATAACAATGAATCAATCCGTTTTTATTTTAATTACACGAAATCTAATCGACTAGCTATCATTCATCACGACAACCATTCATAAGTTATAACATGATAATAATAAGTAAAATTGTAGGTAATATGCTGTTAACGTAGAGAGTTAATTAACATTCCTACATTCGGCCATCTTGCGTTATCCCGTTCTAAGAATAGAATAATATTACATTAAGGCGGCTGATGATGTTATAATGTTTGGTTGACCAACTGTTCTGAGGATAATTAGTGCTTCTATGTGCAACTGTTCCTTCTTTTCACTTAATTCTTTTTTTCTTTCGGAGAACCGATTTCTCTTGCTACATGTTGATGATCATTAAAATCACTTCTATCACTCAGTACATTAAGTAGAGAACTTATCCTTTGAATGCATGCCGTTAACCATTAATACCACAAAACCACCAACCATAGTTGATTTCATGACTATTTTCCAGAAAAAATTCTTACGTTCCAGGAACTGATAATTATTTTCTTTCTTTGGTGAAGGATGCTACCTGCTATTATGTTGATGGTAAAAAGTTTTATTTTGTTTTATAGCATCTTGATATTCTTGTATTTTTAGTTACTCTACTTTTCAAAAGAATCGAATCGGTATCTTTTCCTCCATGCATTAAAGTTAGCAGAGTGATAGTAATTTCTTTTCGTTTGAACGTCATTTTCTTTATTTATTTCATAACTAGTTAGTTTATTATTTTTGTAAGAAGGAATGTGTGTGATATTTGTCCTGGAGATAAATCTGTAATTGGAGAAATATAAAGGTAACTTCTGTAGAACAATCCTCTGAATCAGTCGTGTGTTTTTCGGCAAATAAGTTTCTTCTTCATACCGTTCATCCAAGTCACACCTTTTAGGAGAAAAGTTTTATCTGGTTTTTCTTAAAGTGGTTGAGCATTAGGTGGGGAAACCTATGTTAAATCTTTAGTTTCTTCAAGAAGAATTATTAGTATTAAAATTCTTTCATATCTTCTAATTGAGGGAATGAATTTTCGTTTAAGAATCTTCACGAATCAAATTTAAATTACTTACTATATCGATCGATGCAGAAAGGATAGTTTCATCAAATTTCACTTCGATAAAACGAAGGATTAAAGGAATTTTATTCTAATCCTCTGCAACTTGTACGAAATTTAAGTTATTGAAAGGAGGTGTATTTTTAGAAACCTAGTTAATTATAATATTCTTTGCATTATGGTGAAACCGAGATGACTAGTAGTTGTTCGAAGGTTTATTCCATCTGTTTTTTGATGTAGAATGATATCGTTTGGAGTTACTTTCGTTCCTCCAATTGCTATAATTACTTCTTCGGTTCTTGGAAGAATATTTTTTGTGAATTAACTAAATCTAGTTGGTATCGTCCAATTTTCATTTTTGAATAGAATTCTCTCTTTAGTTTTAATTCTGATATTTTCACAGTCATCAAACTTAGAGGAAAGTTCGCCTATAGATTTCATCTGAGACTAATCATCGATGCAGTGGTCTCTTATGTCAGTCGGAACTCTTAGGCTAATTTGATCGCAAGTTATTAAGTCTGATAGTTGTTTAAAGATTTAAACTTTCGAGCCTAAAATAAAAACTATAAAAATAATTTTTAACTTCATTCGTAAAATCAATCAAATTAATTTCCAGGCCTTAATTATGTTTCACGAAGAATTGTCTAAATTTTTCTGGAGTAGTTTTAAGCCTCTTTAGAAGCTTTTGCGGATATAACTTACGATTTGCAATCACAAATAGCCTTCAAAGCGAAAGCAGATCTAGTAATTTGAAATAGCATGCAGACCCGATTCAGTAACAGAAATCGAAAATATGAATTACCATGTAGGCTCTATAGTTGTAAGCTAACCTTGAATCAAATGCATACTTTGCCATTTTAGTCGTAGAAAGGTTTCGAATCAAATGGAGATCTTCCAATTTTCAAACATTATCGACGAAGATGACATTTGTGCTCATTTTCTTTACTTGCCAATCATGTCATTTCAAAGTCCTCGAAACAAAATGAATTTAATATCTAGCAGTCCGCATGCTACCACACTTTGGTTTGCGGTATATAAATGGAAACCGATTCCCTATCTTATAAATAACCAGTCTATTTTGTGACGCCCGCCCGACCCGGGCTTCATCTTGTGCCATCACTAGATTCAATTATTAAACACTACGACACAATAATTAGAGACACTAGAACAATCTTTACTTAATTTATTAACATATATTTACTATGAAAACAACTCACTATGCTCTCCCGGGTAATATTTCTATTAACTTCAATTCAACCCACCAATAGTAATCTAACAGACTCTTACCACTAATCCTTCCTCGACTGCAACTCAGACTCTGGGTCAACTGTTGAGAACAATAGTAAAGGAACGTCTTGTAACAATTTATAATCTAAACCTTTAATTCAACTTCTCTTTCTACTCCTCTTTCCGCTTATCTATAACTTCAGCTTCAGCTTCACATCTCCTTCAGCCTCTTCTCTCGCTACTCTCAGTCGGAGTTTATATATTTCCTAACTCACCAGCTTCACTTCATTTCTACCTGCTTTACATAATCACGTTTCATTTTTGGTTGGGCAAAGGTTGTTTTGCAAAAACAATCAATCTCAATTAAAAGTCCCCAAGGTTAGTGAAGAGAAACCGCGAATAGCCCAATGTCACAATTTCTGTAATAAACGTGCTTTAATTATTTAATTAATTTTCTAGGAAACTTTAACAATTGCATCACTTCCGAATTGATGTAAAATAATTGAAGTTAATGAGTGCTATTTAATTTCAATTTTGAGACAATGCGAATATTTCTTAAAAATAATTACGATCAAGCACTTTTTTTTTATTTGAAAACATTATTTATAAAAAAGGTTTTCCTCAGTGAATGTTTTAATATTGCTAATCAATTTTTAGACATTATTCTTTTCTTATTTTCTATTGCACTTATTTATCTTTATTGTTATTAATCCCATGGTTAGTTATTTTATAACTGAGGTAGTTACGGGGAATAAACGATGTATTCTATTTGAGTTAGATTAGATTAAATTTGATGTTAAAATATATTTGAAAAACTAAATAATGAACATTTGCTATTAATACTCTCAATACTCTCTTGTAATTTTTACATCAGTATTCTCTCATTATTTTGTTTTGTAGTTCAAAAAAGAATCTAACATTAGATAAAATAATGCCGCAATTGATGCTTTACCGATGGTAGGCAGAAGGAACGTCTCACAAAACATATATCTGTATAAGGGCTTATTCAAAAGTATTTGACCTTTGAGGAAATGACGAGCATATAATATGTTAAGCTGATTTACAAATGTATTGTCAAGAAAATCTTTTGTGATTATAATATTATGAAAAAAAATTTAAAGGAGAAAGGTTAGCCACTTTATTTTTGTTATATTTTCCATAGAAAAGTGTGTAAACATTTATAACATCCAATGCGAGAATCTTGTTGCAATACTTCCTTGACATATTTTATTTCTTCAGAACGCAAATTATTTTGATTTCCAAACGAGAAAATAGGACGTCCTAGAATGATTTAAAAATCTGCTGAATTTGACCACTTTTTTAGAACTTCCTGCTTTCATATATAAAATAATGTTTATCTACAGATTAAAAAATACTTAATTTTTAGAATTTCAATTTATTAAAGGCTTTAAGAGGAATTCTGTTTTACAGCAAAATTTCTTACATGGGAGCTTAATAATTATGCATTTTATTGAGTATTGAGTTGGTTTTAGGGAGTAGTTCATTTTAATAGAAAACTCGATTTCTTACCTCGGTTATTAAAAGATAGTATAAAATCAAACATCAAGACAATATCATAACTATAACTGTAATAACAGTTTTATCAAAAAAAGTCACAAATTTTACTTCAAGACTTTAAGCTGTAACGCATATCAAAATATTTATGATAATATGCTTAATATATTTTCTTTTGCATTTGCAAAAGGTTAAAAAGAAGTTAAGTTAAAAAGAACTTAAAATCGGTGTCGTGTCTGACAAGAAGTTAACGATGTAGTAACTGTAACACCATTCTTTATTCACAACATCTTACAAGAAATTTTACTTTTTCAGTTTTTTTAAAATATTAGTTTATGTTGTGTTCAAGCATAGATCAGATTGTGTATTCAGACATGCTTAAATTACTTGAAGCGTAAAATCCGGAGATTTGAGAGTCATTAGTTTTATGGCCCATCGTACAAAGCACGAAAATCGTGTTTTTAAATTCACGCTGACTATTAGTAAAAAAAAAGTGTTTCCCATATTTTTCAAGTTATCTTTGAAAATATTAGCTGTGCTAGTTTATTTGAAGTTGGATAGTAAATCAAACTGGGAGAAATGAATACTTAAAAGCTTTTTTCAAAATAATATAATAATAAATAATCTAAATAAATAATAATATTTTTTTCTATCCATGTTTAACCGATGGTTATATCAAAATTTCAAAATTGCACAGTAGAAAAACAATCTTCCATTTAAAGTATATATGACTTAAAAACTGGCAAGAATGAAAGGAATAAAACCTCATCTGAGGCTGAATTCATAAAATTTTCGTCAGGAACATTAATTATTTTTGAAAATCTGTACAGTTATAGCTGTAACATCAAATTGATAACCTTGATTTGAATTGATGCATTGTAAGAACCGATGTAGTGTGAGATCATTTTGTTGAATCTTAGCTTTGTAATTTTCTTATGGTTTAAGAGCTATTTCAAACTAAATTACTTAACTTAATTTTTTGGTTTTAATTAAAGTACGTTTGGTTTTAATTAAATTTGAAGCTCAATAACGTTAATGGATAATCAATCAATGAATTAAACAATTGGAACTATTTGAGTAAAAATATATTTTTAAAGAGAAATTTCAATCAGAGATTCAACTAAATTGTGCTGAATAATTTAAAGTAGAAAGAAAGGCTTCCTTCTTTGACTGCATTTGAATGAAGAGGGAAATAATTAGTCACACATTTTGTCAAAGGAAAGTAAAATCATCGAATCCACAATTAAAAACGTCTATTTGCAGATAAAAGTAATGCCTTAAGATAATCAGCATTATTTTTTGAATATTAATTCAAAATTAGTTATAGGATCGCATTAAATCTACGAATAAGATGACGACCTTTATGGTAAGGAACATTTGAGTCTCAAAATGGAACCGAATCTTCAGCCCACCAAAGATTAAGGTTTGGAATTTTGATTTGCAAGTTTTTTAACGTCGTAACGTGAGACTTATTGTTGGGTGATTTTGTACTGCCGTTAAGCGACGAAGACGACACCCATTCTTTCTCAATTTCAACACCATCCTATGGTGAGAAATTTAAGGCTTGAAGAATCGAGAGTTCATCACAACTGCTACACTTCAGATCTTTAGAGTGCCAATACTCGAATTCACGACTTCGCCGGTCATGAACACACGACCATTACTATTCAGCTACTGTTGCCGAGTCAACATCTGGAATTATGTAGAATATTGTGTGGTAAATGTAGTAGAATCTGGAGGTCCTATGATGTATGACACGGATTGATTGTTTTAATTATGTTCTACTTAGAATTAACGGGGGGGGGGGGGGGTGTTGCCGATGGATCTCTCGTAATTTTGATCCTCGGTCAAGAGACGACAACTATAGCTGAGCTGGTTCCAATCTCCAAACTACTCAACCACACCGTGAAAGATCCTGGAACCTCAACAGATTTAAGGTGCATCAGAGCGGATCTTTTGTGGAAACTAGACACCATCTCACTATTTGACTCCTCCCATTATCATTCGGCTATCCCAACTACGCGCGTCGCTTAGAAGTTAGACGAGTGAAATACCAATCCAAGTGTAGTCATTATAATTTAATAGAGCTTTGAAATTTTGAGGTCTTCTGGCACCAGCTTTCTTGCCTCTTTTGAAGGGTATAAATTAAAATTACAGTAAGAAAGAGAGAGAAAAATCTTTTAAAGAAAGGATAAATTTAAATATATAAAATCTTTTATGGTGAATTTAAAAATCTTTTTCAATTTACAATGTTGAATAATTTTATAACTAATTTTGACTTCGAATTTTTCGGTACCTTCATAAAATAATTATTTACGATCGATTTTAATACTAGTTTTTCATAGTGGAATTGGAAATTTCTGCTTTATATATTTGGCTATGGATAGATATTTTGTTAAGGTCACCCTATTGAAAGTGAGACTTCTGTTGTTTTGACGAAGGATATAATTGAAGAAACGTGTTAAGTGAACAGAATAAAGAATGATACTAAATAAACATTATGACTATACATAGTTGCTTTGTAGATTGATACAAGCTGTCCTTGAGATGATAAATACACTGAATGACGAGTCTAAGAGATTGTCTGAGGAAAAGTTCTTTGGAAATCCAAATTACATTATTGTCTACGAAATGTCGCCCATTTGAGGCTTTCCTGAATGGAACAAAGAGAATGTCTTCGCAAGGGAAAAGAAAGTGAAGACTACACGAGGGTTTTTCAAATACTTAGCATCAAAATCCCTGCTACAAATCTTTGTATGCATCACCCACAAGATGGTAGGCATTGTCATGTAACAAAATGATCCCTTTGGACAACATGTAGAGCCGAAGACTGCTGATTTTAGTTTTCAGTTTAATTAATTATAGCTAGTTGCCTTAACTCTCATGATGAAGTGTGGGAACAGTTTCCTTGCTGATGGACAGTGCTGCCACTATCTGGCAAGTAGTAATTCACCGATTCTCTCCACCAGGGTTTAGACTTTAGAATTTGTTTCTTAGGTAATGACAACGTACGCTTGACCTGGTCGAAGCTTGTCATCTGTAATGATTCGTATTTTATGAAATTCACTAAACCAATGGAATAGTGGAAAAAGATACTCCGTTCAATAAACATTTTGCAGACAACAATGAATCTCAACAGGACTTTCATTTTCCACAGTTAAAAATTGTACTACAGCTCATTGAATACGAATGAAGAGAGCACACTATTATTTTATTCAAGTGGCAACACGCTTTAGAGCAAGATAAAGATGAATTACTCTACGCAGCTTGACTGTTTACTGATGGAATTAAGTTGATGTTTACATTTTCAACTTTTCGATCGACATGCTTGGAATGGCCACATAACGACTATTTTTCTTACATAAAAATAATTACATTCATATTAATTCTCATTTCTACTTGCGATGTACATAATATTTAGGGACGTTGATGAATTAATTAATTCTCATGGATGTAGTACATTTAACAGCATAATAGTAAAAAATTTAGTTCTATGGAAATTCTCTACTCATCAATGAATTACGCAGATAAATTCGAATTCAAATTGTATACATATTTCTGCCATATGATTAAGGAATGATTAAATACAAGAAAAACTATAAAATATGATTCTAAACTACAGTTACTATGATTTCGAATAAAATATTTCAAAAATTAAATGAATAAGCTATCGAATAAGAATTTACGTTTGTTAATTAAGGAAAATATGATTAATATACTATATTATATTAATAAAATTATTGAAACATGTGTTGAAATGATAGGTTGATAAATGAAACAAAATTGAAAATGTTTTTCCGTAAAAAAACATTCGAGATTTCTTAAGAGATAATTAATAAGAAGAAAGTTTTAATAACGATATAGTATCGTACACGGAGAAAAAAGAAATACTCAAAAATGAATACCTAGACGTACTCATTTTGAAATGAGTATGTTTGTATCAGATTTGAGCGTATACCTTTATCGAATGTGAACATTGCAAGTATTCAAAACCAAAAAAAAAAATGGGAAATCAGCATTCTTAAAAAATTATTACAGATATAAGGACTATAAAAGTTCCTTTTATATACTGACAACGTATTTTATAAAGTGGGGTTCAAAAACAAATATGGTTTGCTTTAATATTTCGAACTATATTTCGTATTTGCCACGCTACACGCGGTAGAATACAGGAATATTAAAATGAGTATTTCGCGTCTGTGTTTGTTTACATTTTTTCCCGCAGTGACTCACTCACTCAAAGAATCAGAAAGATTCTTTTATTTAAGATATAAAAATGTTATTGATCATGATTTATGATTTGAAAATGATTTTCTGTGAGTAGTTATTTGTGCTTTGCAGGTGTTTTTTTGTCTGTATTCATATTACATCGTAATCGTAGCTTAGTGACTTCTTACTTTAATTTGCATTAAAATTATTTTCATGCATGTAAATATTTGTGTATGAAGCTTATATTTTATAGAATAACATTACAGTATTCAAAAAGCAGTGTTGTTAAAATTTTGAGCCATTTTGCTACATTTTTTTTTATCGATGACTATACAGCTTTTTTTAATTGACAGAGAAATTATTATACATTTTTATCTTATTTTAAGATATATATTTGTATTTAAGGTGTTAAGGTTTTACTATTTTCGAAGAATTGTACATCCGTATTTTGTTCCAATAATACTGTGTGGTAATCAAAAAGTTAGAAATGTTACATTCAGAATAAAATGTTGACAAAAATAGTTTTTATTCCTGATTAATTCTATTATGAATTGAAGTAAATTTCAGATGCTTTATGACAGGAGTTAGATATTTCAGAATATATACTTTTTAAAGAATATGGTTTTAATTTAAATTCAAATTTAATGTATATTTTGGAATAAAATTTTCACAAACTAATCAGGCATCTTTCTTGTTATGTCTCACTGTTCATCATATTATAAGTGATTGTCTTGTGTTTCATCACTATTGTCTCACATTTTTTAAGTAATCCAATTTAAACTCCTATGATTTGGGGTTAGAAACTACTACTTGTTTGTGTTGTAATTCAAAATTTGATTTTTATATAATTAAGGTTTATACACAGACATTTCATATCTTGGTTTCTTTTTATAACGTGGCCCAAAATTATTGCAAAATTTTGAATAAATATTTGGTGCAGTATATTCAGATTTTATTCTATTCATGAACTCCAACCTTTATACACATTGAATAAATAAAACAATTTCTTTTGTATTCGATACATGACACAAATACTATAGATATGTATAATTCATTATAAATTGTAAAAACACTTACAAATGTTCACCATAGTACAGGGCCAATCATTTTATCTAGCCCTTTTATATGTTGATACTTGTATTTTTATTTACACAATTTAACCACTTTATTCATGCATTTCTTTAAGTTAATATGCTTGTGCCGAAATGAATTACTTTGTAATTCATCTCAGTTCTGGTGTTGGTCTTATTATACTAAAAAAAATCTTATTATATTGACATTCTTTTATAATCATAAGGAGACAAGCTCTGTCCGAGTAAATTTTAATCTATTAACACCAATTAAAAATAACACGTGTTTAGAAAAAAAAAAAACTTGTATAACATATATTCCTTGTATAACAAATGTTTTGGGATCTAAGTGTGTCAAAGTTCATAATTCAAAGCAGCAAGAACTGCTTTATAGAATGGAATGTTTCACAGACCAAGCAGAAATTCTTACATGTAATAGTTTATACTATAATGGTTAAGTATATTCCAAAAATATAGCTGTATTATATGGTTGTGTAGATGACTTGCTTCTCTTTCGAAAAATTAAAGAACTGTCTACATAATAACAATGCAAAAATAGTATATTTATTTGAAACAGTGTTGTTTGAAAAGCATTTTCACTCGTAGTTAGTAACCTGACAAAATGTTGTTGTTTTGAAAGAAATAAAAAATCTTTTTACCTTTACATATTAGAACTTCCTAATAATTTTAAATACCTCATTGTACGCTATATTAAAATGTAACTTATTTTTTCAATTGGAGTTGGACTATAGTATAAATTAGATAGCAGTGTTTGTAAGTGGTTTTGAAACGACATGCCTTCATCTGTAGAAGTTAAAACATTTTACTCTTTTTTTAATATTCTTGTTTGAAAATTGTGAATGTTTTGTTTTTAAATGCCTGATATCTATGTGTATTATATTCAGAATAAATGTTTCAAAAATATGATACAGTTTTATTTTTTCTGTGCACAGCGAATCATTAATTTTAGGTATTAGATTTGTTATGATGTAAATTCAAAAGGAAATATATATATATATATTATATGAAAAAAAAAAAAAAAGGCTGTACACCTAAGTTTTTTACTATGGAAAATCTAATTTTCTTCATAATGTTTGCAAGATATTTCCAATAATTTATTATTAAAAAACTGAGCTTTCAATAAAACTCAATTTTCTGAATGTATAGGATTTTAACAGAACTATATATTGCTTTTAGAAGTATTTTCACTCATATTCAGTAATTTGACAAAATGTTGTTGATTTGAAAGTAAAAAATCTGTTTACCTTTACATATGAGAACTTCCTATATTTTAAATACCTCATTGTAAGCTACATTAAAACATAAACAATGTTGTACGAATGGGGATAGAGTTGGAATATAGCATGGATTAGATAGCAGTGTTTATAAGTGATTTTTAAAGCGACATGCCTTCATCTGCAGGAGTTAAAATATTAATTTTTTCTTAATATTCTCGTTTCAAAAATGTGAATGTTTTGTTTTTAAATACCCAATATCTATGTGTATGATATTCAGAATAAATTTTTCAAAAATATGATACAGTTTTATTTTTTCTGTGTACAACGAATCATTAATTTTAGGTATTAGCTTAGTTATGATGTTAATTCAAAAGTAAATATATTTTAGAGGGGGGGAAAAATGCTGTACACATGCAAACAATATACATGAAAAAAATGTTAAGTTTTTTATAATGGAAAATCTAATATTCATCATAATGTTTCAAAATATTTCTAATTACTTATTATTAAGTGACTGAACTTTAAATAAAACTCCATTTTCTGCACATATAGGAAACAAACTATATATTTCTTCAAAAAACATAAATATAATTCTTTATGAACTGAATTGCTTCTGTAACTAATAGCTCAGATTCCTTACACATTTGTTTTGAAAAGAATTTAACTCTTGAATCGAATCGGTTTTGTTAATTAAAGATTTATTAAACCACTCGAATTGATTTAAATTTGAGGTATAAGCTCAAATTACAGTTTATGATCACATAACAGTTGCATTTTTGTTTCTAAAAGTAACAGTTTTGTTACAGTAAATGAATGAATTTTGGGTAAAATCGAACTTTGATGGATCCCCTTGGCGATTTTTTTGAGATGGCGCCAAAGCGGGTGTTTCAAACTCGGAGCTTCCGAAAGAGAGAAAAAAAGATTGCTTCGTGCCTGGAAGACAAATGAAGTACCAGAATGACACCAAGGCGGGTATTTCAAATGAGAAGCGAGAAAAGATGGCGTCGAATCCCCTTTTATAGGGTTACCATAAGCAAACCTGCATGGTAACCACATTGGCAATTTATCGCAAAAGAAAGTTAAAGTTCGCCAGGTCCCCTCCAACTTCGATTCAACCGAATTTTGAATCGGAAGTTTTGTAACAAAAACTTCATAAAGTGTAAAATAATATATAAGATGAAGAAAACGATACTTGCAAATAAAGGAGCGCTTATTTATTTCCCTGAAAATTTTAATTGATATATATTTTTCTGTTTAAAATTCATTTTCGATACAACAACAGTATCGGAAAATAAATTCAAAACATACTCACTGGATTGTTTGATTCTCATATTTGATGCAGTAACAGATTCACAAATAAATACATGACACTCATTTTTCTATTCCACACTCATAATTGATACAAGATTATATTCAAAAATGAGTATGTGAAGTTTCCATTTTGAGTACGTACAAAAATGTGTATGTACGAGACTCAAATATGAGTATGTTGGGATAGGAATTATTTTGAGTATGTGACGTATTCAAAAGTGAGTACGTGAAGTTGCCATTCTGAGTATGTGTTTGTTACTAAAAATGAGTATGTGCGAATCTCAAATTTGAATACGTTGGGATTGGAGCCATTTTGAGTATGTGAAGTATTCAAAAGTGAGCACTTTCTACTCGATTTTGCATACCCGTTTTTCGCAGTGTACGTGAGTTGTTTTTTTTGATTTTAACAACTGTTTGACGTGAAAGTCGTTATGAAAAAAGGAAATTCGGAGATATTTGAGCGATAAAAATATATTTTGAATATTTTCTTTTTACGCAAAACTTTGAAGTCAAAAAGAAACTATGTAATGTGTTGAGTAAAATATCAAGAGAGCTCCAAACACAATAAATACAATTTTTAGGCCAATTAATTTCTCTCGAAGTATTATTAAAAAAACTAATGAAAATATATGAAGTGGCAAAATTTATAAAAAAAAGACCCAATAAAGTTAGGTATGTGGATTTAAAATGTACAACTTGTAAGATTTTAAAGCTTGCAGTTAAACTCACTCACATATAGAACATATGTGAGTCTATATATGAGTCTAATATATAAAAGAATTCTTTTATTTAACTTGATAATTTCACAGGATACAGTTTGAGATATAAAATAAGAATAAAATTTAGTTTCAAATGAAATAAATTGCTGATTAAGCACTTCAGACAGAACAAGTAACGTTATTTAAGTAGCTACTAAATAATTCTAGAAGCTAGAAGTTATCCTTAAAATTGGTGGGAAAATTATGTCAGAACATGGGCATAAAAACAAAGCAATTTATTATTTTCCAAGTTATTATCTACAAAAGAAATTACGTTTCAAAACCTATTGTACTCACTTATTTCTTAATTTCGTTCATCTTCACTATTTTGCTTATTATTACTTAAACTCAATTTAACGCTAAATAAATTGTACACCTACATATTTTACGATGTTTCTTTTTTATGATATACGTATATATATATATATATATATATATATATATATATATATATATATAGCCACCAACAAATAACATAGACTTTTTTCCGTCTCGCTACAGCACTTTATTATACGTTTCAGCACTTCAGATTCTAAAGTGGCGCTGCGCCGCCATGCTTCTGAAGCTCATTAATTGTAATATCCATAATTGACATTTGCTGCGAATTTCCCAGTGATTCGAGATTCCTTCCATTGTGTTGCATTTTCCTACAAACAGAGGTTTGCCCATATATCATATATATATATATACCTATATATATATATATATATATATATATATATATATATATA
>BMAW01129134.1:15484-48503 GCA_019974015.1 Nephila pilipes | reverse complement strand
GACGTTGAAAAAAGTCTATGATTATTTGTTAGTGGCAAACGTTTAGTGAGACCTGAGTATGCCTCCACGACGGAAGAATAAGAAATTCAAGCAACTTACGGAGTTTGAACGAGGGAGGATAATCGGCCTTCGAGAAGGAGGATTTTCCTATCGCGCAATAGCAGCTCGTATGCAGCGGAACAGTTCCACAGTGATGCGAGTTTGGAAGCAGTGGACCGACGAGCACCGAACAACTCGAAAAACAGGCACTGGACGACAGAAGGTGACGTCAGAGCGCGATGATCGACACCTGCTCCGCATGGCGGTGAATGATCGCACAGCTTCCTCCAGGCAGCTGGCAGCACGTTGGTCTACTGCTACAGGTGTACAATTGTCGGCTTCGTCAATTCGTCGTCGTCTGCTGCGCCGTGGATTGCGTGCAAGGGTGCCTTTATACAGGATTCCCCTCACGGCGAATCATCGACGGCTGCGTCGGCAGTGGGCTCTTGAGCACAGAGACAGGCGAGCTGATTGGCACCAAGTTGTCTTTTCAGATGAATCACGCTTCAATTTGTGGACCCATGATGGCCGTGTTCGTGTTAGACGTTATGCCGGTCAACGCTGCCTTCCTGAGTGTATTATTGAACGACATAGTGGTCGAACACCCGGAGTTATGGTCTGGGGTGTGATTTCGTATCATGGACGATCCAATTTGATACGAATTGAGGGTAATCTCAATAGCAACAGGTACGTCCGTGAAGTGCTACAGCCCGAAGTCGTTCCTTTCCTTCAAGGCATCCCTGGAGCTATCTTTCAGCAGGATAATGCACGCCCACATGTTGCGCGGACTGTTCGAGACTTCTGTTCAGCACAACGCATGCAACTTCTTCCTTGGCCTGCTTATTCACCGGATATGTCGCCTATTGAGCACGTGTGGGATATGGTTGGTCGGCGTCTCGCTCGTGATCCGCGTCCTGCAGTTTCCAAAGACGAACTTTGGTTGCGCATACAAGCGATATGGAATTCTCTTCCTCAAGCAGATATTCAACATCTGTTTGACTCCATGCCACGTCGTATAGCAGCACTTATTGCAGCGCATGGTGGCTGCACCAAATACTGATTTCGGACGCTTAATTTGTTTGTTTTGTTTTGAAAATTTCATCATTTATTTGTATCAGTACAAGTCGTTTCTGCATTAAATTTCATTTGATTCTGATGATTCTTTCATGGTGTTGCATTTTCTACAAACAGCAGTATATATATATATAAATATTTCTAACTTAAAGTATTTTTTGGGGGAAGAAAAGTCTTTTGAAGGAAAAATTAAACACATTTGATGTTTTCTGATGCAACTTCTTTAAAACCTCATCATAAAAATTATTCCGGTTTAGTAACTACATTAACGGTTGGAGACTATTCTCTTTTGTAAATAATAGCTTAATTCCATGTAGTAAACTTTCTGTGCCGCTTCCAAGAATGATGTTAATTTTAAGTAAAAAGTGTTTTTCCCCTTAGCTCTTTGCATGTTTATGTAAACAATTTTTTAAATGAACTTCGGCTTGACGAATAAAATAGAATGAATAGAATATAATACAACTATACACAGAAAATGAAGTAACCGAAGATAATAACAGAACCTGGCACGGAAACATTACAATTTGAATTTCAGTATAAAAGGAAGATAAAATTCAAATAAACACATATAAAACTTTATTTCGAAGATTGTCTATCCTAAAAATATTAACTTTTAATGTGTTACTCAATACATATGAAAGCTATTATTCAAATAAGTTTTTTTTCTAGAAATTATTTGAAAGTAATGTATTATTATTTAAATAAACTACTGAGGACTACCGAATTTCTGGTTTTCTCCATCTTTGCAATTTTTCTTAAATTCAGAAGACGGCCTCTTTTGAATATTCTCAAGTAACGTCTGGATTTATAATGAAATCTTTTGAAATTACTTAGTAATATAAGCTTCTACTAAATTTTCCGAATCAAAATTTCTAAAGACTTGGAAGTCTGTAGAGTTATTTCCAAAAATCAATCTTTAAAGTTCATACAATTGTACGTTCTTAAATTTTTTTTAAAATTGCTTGTTTAAAATATGACAGGGACAGGAATGTATAAAAATTTATCCCTTTATAAGCTTTTAAATGCTGAAATATTTTAATAGATGAAATAAGATACTTACTAACAGAAATAATGGTTGAAAGTGGTAACAAGGAATTTGATGAACACACTCATTAGGAGAATAATATATTCCATTTTTCAATGAAATTGTTTTTTCGTCAAAATATGTTTGTTCAGTAATTTTTAACTATTTTTTGATTCAGATCATAAGCGACGTAAATAAACAATCACAGTATTTCCTTTTAACTATCCTTAAGAGGCTTTTATGTTACGTTAATTGATTTGAGAATCTCTTCTTGTGAGTGAACCATGGTTTATGTAAATATCAATATGAAAAATATTGATGAGATAACATTTATAAACTACGAGAAATTTAACAGTAAAGTAGTTGTAACACAAAGTGAGAGATTGGTGGAAGATCTGCAATGATGGCAGAAAGAAAGACTTTTACTATGATAGCTGATATTGGAGACGAATTCGACCCGTACTCGAACTCGTCTTAAGAAAAACTTCAGATAAAAAAATACTATTGGAAATCCTTTATGTTCGGATGCGTATAGGAACTTGTTCCGCATACATAGATATGATTAAAACCAATTTGATTTCTTTCATTGCCTTATTATTTAAGTATTGTCAGAGCTTTATTTTCTAGTAATTAAATAAAAGAACAATTAACGTTACGATAGTATTTACATTTTGTGATATGAACAGGAACTTAAAATGTCCTTAAGAGTTAGACATATATATCAGACAGAAAGAAATTTTTCATTAGGGAATATGATCACCTCGAACAGCGAATACAAGACTGACAGCGATTTCTCATGTTGTTAATAAGTTGCAAGGGTAGAAAAATCCATTGATCCCTTTAAGCAATTCTAAGACAAGTAGGGAAGGAAAAGAACATTCTTCCCGAGAGCCTCCTCCGCAATCAGTGGGATTAAGATTGGTACAGAGAGATATAGTTTTCCATTAGGGTTATAGTTTTTACCTCTAGAAAATGGTGCACTATGCGAGCAGTTTGAGGGTGTATATTATTTGCTTGCGAAATTAAGGTATCACCTATTGCACCAGCATACGTACAAACTATACGAACCAGTAAGTCTTCATTGTACCTTAGAGAGCGGTATGTGGCAACTGACGCGTGTATGTGCGCACACCTAAAGTTACTCCGTCACATGCACGAACACTATTTCCTACACGGTGTTCCTTTTCTGTTTGTTAAGATAATGAGTGATTATTTCTCTCTATGTGTGAACACGTTGAGGATCCCTCTTTAAAGCAAAGCGGGACTCAACAGTGAACAGAAAAGATTTCCCCTGATTTTCTGTCCAGTTTATCTGACTGGTGTCTAATTCAAAAGCTCACTCCTTTGACGAGAAACACGATACTGGTTACCTAACACATCGATCAATAACTCCCGAGACTAACCCAGAGATGGCGCTCGTAGTAAACCAGTAACCAGGTCTTTCTAGAGCACTAACCTTTGCTTGAAACGTGTCAAAATTTTAAGTCGATCGGACCAGGAAAAAGGTTTTTTGAAGTGAAGTGAGAAAGGTTTTTTCCAAGTGGGTGCCGCGATTGCTTTCGATGGAACAAAAACAGCAACGAGTCGATGATTCAGAAAGCTGTTTATCGTTATTTACTCGCAACAAAAAAGATTTCTTGCGGAAAAAAAAAAGAAAAAAAGAAATTTTTTTTGGGGTTCAGAAAAGCGATAGAACGAGTTTATCACCTTAAAGGTTGATTAACAAAAGGTGTTATGTTGATGAATAAAAAAAAATTTTGCAAAAAAAATGTTGTTTTCAATTTTAGACTCGGGAGTTATTGATCGATGTGTTAGTATACAGATATCCTTCATGCAGTCTTCTGCGTACTGCTTTGGTTGATATTACCCTTCTTGAAGATTAGCTAATATTGCCAATCTTCAAGAAAATAACTTGTATGTTGAATACAAGAAATTGCCCCAAATAACTTGTATATGATTCAGATTAAATATTAGGACAAAAAATGTTCTGTTGAAAGTGTTATGATAAAAATATTTCGAGTCCACAAAGAAATAGTTTAACAACTGAACATTCAGAATCGTGTCAAAAATGATAGTTACAAATTATAACACTAATATCGCAATATTAAGTAGAATGGTGCAGAGATAAGATTCATTTTAAAAAATTTAGTTTTTTATTTAACTATGTTGAAGGAATACTTATATATTTTATGTTGTTTTTTTTTTCATTTTAATAAATATATTTAAAATATATACAATACATATAATATGTACAATTTTAATTTTTTATTTATGTTGAAGGAATAGTCATATTTTTCTGTTAATAAATTTCTTTAAATGAGGCATAGGTAATATATAATAAACTCTAAATTTGTATTCTTGACCTTTACTTTCTAACTGTGCATGTATTGCCATAGGAATTAAATTGTTTCAAATATTTCCTACTAGGTGGCATCCTGAATTATATTGGTTTGGCACACTAAAGCTTCAAAGTTGCCTATCGTTGCGATAAATGCTTCTTCAATTCTGTTCTGATTTGTATTGAAAACTCATTTAAATATGTATATTTCTTACGTTATTAAATGTGATTTATAGATTTCTAAGGATTCACTGCTTTTTTTTGTGGTAAAAATAAGTTAATGATGTGATGTTAATAAATGTTACTGATCAATTAGTTTTCTTTGTTTTCGGAGGAATTTAGCGGAGTTTCTTGTTGTATTGTAGTAAAATCATCATGTATTTTTATAGTATCATACATTAAGTATCATGTTAGGAAACTGAGATTACCACGCCAATATGGCAGAAAATAATGTTACAATTCTAAACCTCAATAAGTGAAATTACACACGTTAAGTTTTGGAAATTAATTGTAAGTGTGTTTATTTAAAAGAAGCATTTTTCATAAAATAAACTAAAATTTTAGAATTATTAGGCTTAACGAATGTGATTTCTGGATTATGATAAAACGTAAATGTATTATTATAATTAAAGACAAGTCTTTTTTTTACATGGGAAACATTTTCAACTTCTGCCAAAAAAACATATCTTCGAGAAAAAACGTTATAAGATCTTTGTTATCTCTGTCATCATTAACCAGTTTCTATTCATTATACTTTTTTACCATAACAAAATTTGAAATTGGACAAAAATAAAATGGAAAGTTTTAAAAAATCGTAGATCAGTAATATACTTTTGAAAAGTGCAGTTAAACTTTTCAGGAATAACATTTTTCCGTTTCAAAGTGGAAAATTGGGTTATGCATTCAAAATAAAAGGTAGTTTCAGAATTGAAAATACCATGCTATTTAATTATCAAAATAAAATAATTAAAAGTGCATTCCGAGCAATTAGCGAACTTCAGTAATGAAATATGAAATGATTTAGAAAACGCTAATAAATAACGGTACATTTAAAGAGATTTTAGGTAATTAATATCTCAAATCAAGGAACTGAAATTTCTAATTAATACATTTAAGAAGAGGATTCTTCAGAGATTTAATTGCATTTATTTAAAAGGAAGATTAAAAATTTATCAAATATGTATTTTCATTTGGATTATTAGAACTAGGACTTTAATCATTATAATCTTAATTTTCGCAATTAGAATAAACTTGGATACGCAGAATATTTGCAACAAATTTAAGCTATTTAAAGTAACTGCATTTTTCAAGAGACACAACTCATTTGTAACTACTGAATATGTATTATTTTATTGAATTTTAATTTGTGTTTGCTGAGCCAAATATTCTTTAGAAAAATTAGGGGAATATCATTTGGAAAACGAATTTAAAACATAAAATATTATATGATGAAAAATAAAACTCTACCATTTTGCAGAAAAATATTTATCGATGATATATTTACCAAGTATCTATTTTGAAATATAAAAATACATATTTCTTTTGCAGTTTATTTATGATAAACAGAAGCTTGAACATGAGAAAAAGGGAATTATTTTTCCATTTAGATAATGTTCCAATTATTATGTATCAGAAGCTGGTTTGATTGTAAAATTATTGTACTAGCTTCAGAGCAAATAACAGGAAAGCACTCAAGTTAACAAACTCAAGCTTGAATCAGAGAAATATAGAGACAAAATTTCAACACATAGCGTAAATTGAATTACAACAGAATTATTTTGCAGTTTTTAAATAAATTAGAATTTGAAAAATAGTTACGAAAACATTTGTGTGTTTAGAGGGAATACCTTCCTGATATATATATATATATATATATATATATATATTACTGTAAAATGCTTGCTCTCATCTTTATCTACAATGAAGGATTGATATTAGTAGCAAAAAAAAAAAAACCGAATAATTCTTCATACACTAAGTTCCTCTTCCTTAAGCAGAAGTGTTTGGAAGATTTACCGAAGAAAGAATATAAAAAGTAGCAACTGTATCTTAAAAATACCGTGTTTTTGTTTTGATTCGTACGTAATAATTTTGCTACGGTTTCTTCACATAACATATAATGAAAATATATTATTTTTCTTAAAAAGGAGCTTTAGGAAAAGAATCTATGGATGTAATAAAAAAATATTGCGACATTGTATTTTAGTAATGGACGGAGACGAAGTGGTATAATTTACATTCGAAAAACATGCATATGTAAGAATATTGTCTATAATTAAATATTACTACTTCTCCCATTATTATGAAAATAACATGTATTATAATGCATTTTTTCCGCCTCTCCTTTTACGTTTTGTCCATTCCATAAATTATCGATTTGTTTACTTTTATTTTGATTTTGTACAAAATTATCCTTAAACGCGAAAAATCACGGATTTCTAAAAAGTGTGAACTAAACCTTTAGTTGAATTTGAGTAGAATGATATACAACATTATTAAAATATATAAATACAAAAAACTATTAGGTTCGTTGCATATTATATAACATTGGAGCATAAAACAGTAAAAAGGGCAATAACATGTGATATGAAGTATTTAGAAAGAAGAATTACTCAGAAAAAATTAAAGCTTATGAATTTAAGTTGTTTACTATCGCTCCTGACTTATTCACACTTATCACAACTTGATTTAATGTTAGTAATAATGTTATTAACAGTTTGGGGGGAGGGATTATGTTACGTTCCTCCAGCAATGCGGTTATCAAAGCATTAAATCTTTAAGTGAAGCAACTGCTTTTCTTAAGTTCTCTATGGGGATCAATCAGGTGTTTAACTAGCCGCGATGTTCGATTAATGGCTTCACTTTCAAGGAATTTTTTAACGAAGGTTTCTCGATAAATACAAGCATTGTCGTCATTAAATAAAAAATTGGATTCACATGTGCCTCTAAATATCTTACAAAGGTTTTAAGACCTTATCCCGATATCGCTGGCTGATTACAGATCCTCTGTTAAAAATGTGGGGGACTAAATATATCGATCGTTATTCCTTTCTATATCATTACTCTTGCCCTATTGAAAAAGTCACATTCTGGAAAGTTGGAAGAAAGATTCTGTGTTTCTGACTATCTCCAAGAGTAGAATGTTTATATTAGATGTTAACTTAAACCTCGACTCATCAGTAAAGAGAACACAGGTTCTTTGGTGTTTTCCATCCAGTCCTTATGCTCTTTGCACCGATTAAAGCTATCCTTCTTTTGTGTATTCTTGATTGAAGACAGTGAAACACATATAATTTACCATCTTGAATAAAGGCCTATTTCATTAAGCCTGAATACTGTTGGTCGTAATACAAGGTGTTACAAAATGATCCGTACAAAATCAAACATTTACTTAAAACAAAAGAATAGGCCTACGGCAAAACTAGTTACAACAATAAACAGAATCACACAAATATTTATTTCTGAAGCTCGTTTCTTATTATAGGTGGAGCTGCACAACACGTAAATGATTATTAAGTAGCTCAGTTATTCAAATTGGTGGAAAGCTCAATGTTTTAAATGGTTTATTGAAACCAAATCCATTTCGAAGACAAAAAAAAAAAAAAAAAAGAAAAGAAATCAAATGAAGTGCGGGGAAATATCACTACCTTGTATAAGCATTTGTGACTATGTGACTAGTATAAATTTATGACAACGGAAAGTATGAATCATAAAAATAGTATGGTGAGTACTATCACTAGTGAAGTATGCATGGAGTGAGTACGTGAAACATTTTCTAGGAGCCCAACATAATAAATTCGATAAGCATTCCATGAACTGAATATGGCAAGATCCGCAATACATAGTACTTCAAAATCGATTACGATTTTCAATCGACAAAGTTCAGATTTCATGTCTTAAATTCGGATAATTGTTCGAAAGTTTTTGAATCTGAAGTTGAGTTGATATGCTGCATTATGTCGAGATCGATGAACTTTTTCTGAATCGAATATTGTTTTCTGACGTATCATCATTTCATGTTTTTCGTGAGTCGCTGATAGATTCATTCCTATAGCGTTGGATTGGCAGGGATGGCCTCATAGCATGACCATCCAGGCCTCTTGAAACTACTCCTCTAGACGTTTTCTTTTAGAGTTTCGCAAAAGATGATGTGAACTAAATAAAAGTTAATAGTCATGTGGAATTCAAATGAAAATTCAAAGCAGTTGTAGCTATAATTAATGTTGGTATCCTGAAACGTTCGAGGATTGATTAGAGTATCGTCATGATATTCCTAGTGTTAGGAAAGATTCTGATAAGGAACTTTACTAATTGTGTAAAAAAAACTTTTTTGAGTTATTCTATCTATTGTTGAAATTAGTTTCGCTGTATACCCAAGCTTCTTTTTTTAAAATAAATATCTGAAGTTGTGCGGATCTTTTTGGGATATTTTGTAGAACAGTTCTAGTAGCGGTTACAGGATCTGAATTTAACTACTTAGCAGTAGTCTTCCTGTTACGAAAAACAGTTATCATCATTTATCAATCTTGAGAAGCAGTTAAAATTTGCGACCAACTTACAACAGTTCCAGAGTTTTATGCCAAATTATAACAATTCCTGAGTTTTGAAACTGTTTTCACTACTTAGAGGCTGTTTGTATTAAAATATGTAAACATCTCTTTGCTTACATGATTACCTTCCATGCTTTTAAGCACGGAAGACATTCATTCTTCTAAATGATAATTCGAACATTCTTCTAAATGATACTTCTTCATACATTCTTCTAAATTATAATTCGAATTCATAATAAACCGATTTGTTTCTTTATACATCGAAATTATACATAATATTGTAGAAATTCTCCCTGATGTTCACTTTGCGTTAAGTGTTTGATTCCCCGTTAGACGACGTAACGCATTAATCTTCATTTCCGGAACAGTTTGATTGGATAATACTAATTAGGCTTGTTTCTACACATTTCTTGCAAAAATGGATTATATCGGTTAGGCATTTAAGGAATTTTTATTATTCTTGGGCACATAAAGATAATTTTTTACATGAATGTATAATTAAAAGGCATTAATAAGCAATACAAAGGCAAAATAACTTTATTCTTGAAAGGATCCAGAAATTAATATAAGGAAAAAGTAGCATGGATATTAATTAAAATTGCTGGTACAGGCATAGGAAAGATAAAGCATGGTTGACAAGTTTAATAACACACACATTAACACAACATTGTAAACAAAGAAAAATAAGCAGAAAACAGTATTTAACTTTAATTATAAAAGAAAAACTTCATTAACTTTAGAATATTAAAAAAAAGTAAATTAAACGGTAAATTAAATTGACAACTACTAAAATTATCAAAAAATGATAAAAATATTGAAAAACTATAAAAAGCACCAAAATGTGAAGAAAGCAAAGTAATTGAGTTTAATATTTTCAAAGTTGTAGCATGTTTCAGGATGTTAGGCTTGGTTATTCATGAATTATTAGCCAAAATACCCCCATCAGCAAAACATATTTCTAAAAAATGGTTATAAAACCAAAAATAGAGTTGAACAGAGATAAAAAACAAAATAATAATATCAACATTTAAGAAATAAAAGAGCACAAAGTAAACCCAAAAATAATTTATATATATATATATATGTATATATATATGCATGTATATGAAAAATATATGGATGTTTTTATTTTTTATATATATATATATATACGCACACACACATATACATACATACACATATTTATTGAGATTTTATCAGTTAGCCAGGGAATGTTTAAGTAATGGGCCCTTGAACTTTGAGAGAAATTTGGTAACAGTTTGGGGGCTTGGTGACTTTGCTTACAAAACGATGTTTCTAGGAAGTGCTGGAATCTATTCGAATTCTAGATTGGGAGGAAAATTGCGGACTTTTCCTGAGACGTTACTCTTGGTTGGAGCGTCTATAAACACGGACAGTTGTGAAGCTGGAGATAATTGATATGGAAATCGATTGGTGGGGATCAGCATTGGTTACATGGAGCTACCGAGGAATTTTTGGTAGCGTTGTGGAGTAAATCGGCCAAGAACTTCCCTTATCTGCCGGAATCTGTTGGTGTCGGCCTTGGATGTACAGAACATTACTGTGAAGATTTATCCGCAGAGCAAAATAGTAATCTTGTGAGCTGAACGTCTATTGAAAGAGCTGTGACTGCTATTACAAGTGCTGCTTTGTATCTGTCTTTACAACAAATGCTGTGTTTTCTGATTGTGTCATTTATCTGTTTAAGTTTTGGTATCTGCGTGTCGTTCTGTCCTGAATATTTGAAAATAAATTGTCATTTGCCATGATCCTCATTGGTGTAATTTCCCTTTTTACACCCATACAAGAGATTGAGAGGATTTTTACAACACACCACACTTATATGTAAATGTGTCTTTATACTATTCATTTAAAAAGTATTTACTTTTATATAGAAATTAATCCCTTATTATTAATTATAAATTCCCCAATTTTAAACTAAAGATAAGCAAAGTAAAAAATATTTTTTTATTATTTGAATGTGTAGCAAAGAAAAAAAAATGTAAAAATAAATTCAATCACAAAACATTTTCAATAAGATTCACAAAATATTAAACGACATCAAATTATAGTATAAGATGGGATTTTGTGCAATTTTGTGTTATTAGTTAATAAACTTTTTTTTTTACAAGAATGAAAGCTTTTAGATTGATAGCACAAACACTTAAAGATAATTATACTATTGCGTGATGTAAGAATCCCATAATGTTGTTGATAAAATAATTCCACATTGATTAATGAACTAGTCCACCAAGAACAGTTGTCAAAAAATTTATGTTTTTTCTCGAATTAACTGTAGAACAACTGAGTCCTGTGTTGCAGGTATGATGAGACAAATTAACATTAACGAAGTTGAAACTAACTTTATTTGAATAAATTGTTTATGTTCAATTTTAGATAATTTAAAATCTTAAAGTACTACAAAATGTCCAGATTTTTATAGTGAAGGAAAATTGATTTGTGTTACTTGATTATAAAGCAGAATTCGAAATTTTAATTGTTGAATAAAATACGATGCCATTGAATCTGAATAATAAGTTTTCGTTAAGGCTAATTTCTCAATTTGGGAATTTATTCGCATTCAGGAATTTTTAGATAATAAACATGGTACATCTCTCGGAATATTTTGATGTTTTATAAACTTGAGAATGCAAAATTAATTAATTAAATTAATTATTTCATTACTTAAAAAATTTCTTAAAACTCAATACATTGTCACATAGAAATACATGTTTCATTATTTTGAAATTGTGTAAGATATGCTTGTGATTGTATTTATTGTAATAACTGTTTGTAAAAATCATTAACTACTTATATCAAATTAATCCATTTGTCTATAAATATTGTGATTGCATTTCCCGGTAAAAAGTTTTAATTAGTCTAATCACAAAATGAAAAGATAAAAGTATGAGGTCTTAATAAATATCTAGATTAGAGTTTGTTTATTTAATCTACCTTTTATCTTTCAGCAAATTTTCTCTATACCATTAGATGGAGATTTTGAATATTAACAGTTCAAAGACGTGTTTCGTCTACATTGCCCTTTCTACTATTATTTACATATATTGTATTTGGTTTTTGTATTGTTTATTATCATAAATATTATTGTGTAGTTAAATTAAACGCATAAATAATTAATATTCAATCAAAAGTGATAATTTTAAGAGCATTAATACTCTTTGAATCTTGAACGAGTACTTTTTCACCATATAATTCTTGTTTGTAATAGAACATACAAATATTTCCATTTGCTTAAAATTCTTGAAAACTATTTTTAAAATAGAGCAAATTTCTTTCTGTGCGTGAATAGTCATAGTTTGTCTTTAGTCATAATTTCACATAAAAGTCAGAATAGATTGATCAAGATACATCAAAATTGAGTTAACAGTATATGAAACTACACCATACATTTTAAATAAACTTGTGCAAAAAATAAATTTATATAAATTTTTAATTACATTTAGAACTTTCGTTAGAATTTTTTTTTTGAAAATTACAGTTACATGCTTAACAAAAAAATTAAATCATAATCCTTAAAGTTGATATGAAAATTGCACCGTGGAAATAAAAGCATGTATTTTAAATTGTTTAAAGCTATGTAACATGAAAAAGAATCCTTAAATAATATTTTTGTAATTACTAAATTTTTAAAATTTAATAAATACAATGATAAATGGGGTATGACAATCAAAAACAAAATACTCGTAATGTAATAATATAATCATCATAACATTGCATTAACATTAAATTCCAATATTACATTAAGAACTTTGAAAAAAAAATTAAAATACAAAAGTGTAATTTAAAAAGCTTTTCGAAAACTGTTCATTCTGTAAGAAGAATAAATAAAAATGTCTTGCATTGTGATAAAAAATATTTACATATACACTTAAATCTACTTAATTTTCAAATTTTAAGCTGCTACAAATTCTATCTCTTAGGCGCATGTGTCAAACTTTTAGGAAAAACATACTCACAAATCCTTTCTAAGAACGTTTTGGCTGTGTCTTCTAAATTTATTTTTATAGCTATTAATATTCCCTTCTCTAAAGAATAGCGTAAAAACATAGACGAGCAAAACATTCCATAATTATAGTATTCATGAGATGTTGCTACTAAGAAATACCATAAATGCTTGCTCCGATTTTAAGAGTATTTTTTTCCTTCATATTTTACAAGCTGAGAAACAAGCGTCTGGGAAACATAGGCGAAAGAATTTATGAGAGCTTTTGTTTAAGAAGTCATATTTATATTTTTTTTTTGAGAAAAACATATTTCGATTTCCCCTCAGAAGAAAGTATTTGCTGAAATATTGCAGAATACTGTAATGCTAGGGAAAGCAATGAAAATCATAATAATTTTTATTCTCATCAAAATAATATAATGGTATTATGAAAAGTATACTTTGTAAGAGATGGTTGAAAAAGAGGAATACAGAGTTCTTTTTTGTTGCAATTATTTCAAAATATCATAATTTTAATGTGTTCTATGTTAGAAAAATGTTTACAAAATCATTGCATTTGATAATATTGACTCGTAACATTAGGATTTTTTCTATAACGATAAATAAAAATATACTCTCTATATAAATGTAGTAACAACAAATATAAATGCGTTAAATTTTTTAACGAAGCTGAAACTTGGTTAGCCATACGTATAAGCACTTCGAATCTACTAATCATGAATAAATAATATTGGAAATAAATGCTTTGTACATAGATAATTTTTAGTACTTATGCATTTTTCTGAATTATTTTTTGAAAATGTTTTGTCAATTTTCATGATAAAACACGCGGCTAAACAGGGTGTAAATACATCAAATAGTTAATTATTTTAACTTTGCATAAATATAAATGTCTCTAAATAGTAAACTATTGAATAATATCAAAAGGTTTTACATTAAAGTGGATAATTTGATATCAATATAAATTTTCTATGTTATGTTTGAAATATTTTTAGTCAATCCCTCTTGAAACACCGATCTTTGAGTAGCATTATGTTATTTGCATTATATTTTTTGTTTTTCGACCGAAACAACCCATTTGTAAAAGATTTGAAATAAGTACTAATATATCTTTAAAAAATGAAGCTAATTTAAACGAAATAATTTTTACATTTTGCAATAGAAAAAAAGTTTCTGAAAAGGAATAAAGTTACTTCTACACTCTATAACAAAAAAAGACGATGCACCCAAGAAGGAGTAATCCGATGATGACAAAAATTGGCGGATAGGAAAATTATGTGCAGAATAGAAAATGATTAAAATTTCAAAAAAAAAGAATGATTTATTTCAAAGTTACATAATTACAAAGTAACGAACTCAATAAGATGCTGACCCACTTCTAGCCTGGTTGCAAGCTGCCACACGACGTGGCATAGAGTGATAAAGCTCCTTGATGGTCTCCTGCGGTATTTCTTGCCAAATTTGCTCCAACCAACGGGCATCAACATTCCCTGGTAGATTCAGCCACCTTCCCATTATATACCAGACATGCTCGATTGGAAGGAGATCTGGCGATCTGGCTAGCCAAGGAAGTGTTTGACAAGCTGTAACACAGTTCACAGCAACACGTTCCGTATGTGGTCTGGCATTATCTTGCAGAAAAATAAGGCCAGGATGCTGCAAAAGAAACGGTAGCAAAATAAGTCTCAGAATGTCGTCGACGTACCGCTGTGCTGTAAGTGTGCCTCTAATGACGACCAAAGGGGTCCGGGTATCAAGTGTAATGGCACCCCAGACCATAACTCCTGGTTGAGGACCTGTGTGGCGTGCAATAGTGAATGCAGGATCGGCACACTGCCCTAGACGTCTCCAGACGCGTCTTAGATGATCATAAGGACAAAGTTGAAGCGGGATTCGTCGTTAAACACTATAGGTCTCCAGTCAGCATCATTCCAACCTGATCGAACCAAGAACCATTGTAATCTGGCTCGACAGTGTGTGGGCGTGAGTGGCATTTGGCGCAGCGGTTGTTACTAGCATGTATTTTGCTCTATCAGCCGTCTGTGAAGGGTCGTGGTGGACACTCGTGTGCTGGTCGCACGTCTGATGGTTGATAACGATGAATCAGGCGTTGTGACAGTTGATATGACAATCACTTTGTCCACCCGATCTGCTGTGGCAATAAGTCGACCGCTACCATCATGATGCTGAAATCTGCCACTGTCCACCCATTCTTGTCAGCATCTTCTAAACGCCTCATCGCTTCAACTCATATGATGAGCGATTCTCCGATTTGCCCGGCCTGCCTCTTTCAATCCAATGATACAACCTCTTTCAAGCTCTTACAGTTGCTTGTAATGAGCTCGAATCCTGTGGCGAGGCATTTTTTCAGTCGTTGAAAGGTGTTCTAAATCGCAATGTAACAGAAAATTTGACCATCAGATTGAGATTCGCTTCTTATATACACCTGCTGAGTGCGCAGTTCCGATGTTCCTGTAGCTCCCGCTATTCATCCATTGGACATCAAATTGTCATTATTTGCATGGTCTGTTTCAATGTCTTTGCATACGAAATTTCATTACAATCGGGTAACTCCTTCTTGGTGCGTCATTTTTTTTTGTTATAGAGTGTATTTATATCACTTTTTTATTTATTTTTTCTGGCTCATAAAATTTTTTTGTAGTAATTACTTTTGCTAGAACAGTATTTAAACTTTGAATTTTCTTACTGAGTCATTATTGGTCTTCTCAGAAAATAATGAAATTCATACAAATTTTGCAATTGAAAAGTTTGGAAATGTATGAAGTGTAATAAAAAAAGGAACAAAAAATTCCTTTATTTCTTTTCACAGTGAACCTTTTTCTTAATTTATTAATTCTGGCTCTATAGCAATTTATTTTAAAATGAAATTTTTTAGAACGTGAAATGACTTTGAAGCCTAAAATCTATTTTAATCATTAAATCTAAGCGAAATTACATCAATAAGCATTACATAAAAGGATTAAAAAACTTTTTTTTCTTACTATGGGACTCTTTTATCCACTCTCCCTGTCTTGAATGTGACTGATCGGGACATTTCCACAGTTTATTTCACTGAAGCTCACGGGGGCTTCAAATAGAACATTTTATTTTTTAAATATTTCGCAAAATGAGAAATTTGTTTAATTTATAATTGTTTTAAACTTGTATAACATTGCTTTTTTTTATAATAGAAACATTATATTTTACATCTCATTATGTTATTTGTGTCATAATCGACACGTATTATTAATATTTATAGATATATAAACGTAATTAACATTTTTTTTGGACGATATGTTATTCGAATAATGTTGAGAGGATGGCACTTATATGCATATAAAGTTCTATTTGATCGGTGTATTTTGCTGTTGTATTGTACACAATATTGCTCTTAGTAACGTTGCTTGTACTGCAGAAGAGGTCAAAAACTATTGAAAGAAGTGAATGTTCGATCTCATGAACTAAGTGATAATGATTTGAATAAAACAGATGATTCTAATAATTTATCTATCGCAGAGGATATGAAGATGAATATTTCCGAAACGGAATAGGAAACCATACAATTACCATCTTCCCTCGTTTGTCGAAACAAAACTGAACAACAATAAATCCTTGTACCTATAACAAAACAATGATATACATTAGTACGTAATTTTATTTTATTACTATTTAACTTAATTTGATATTTTCTATGGTATACAAAATTATTCAGATGACCTCCTTCCTCCTTTTTCAATATAAAACATTAGAAATTGCACTGAGCGAAAAACAATATACATTAGAACACTTAAAAAAGGATGATGCAAATAATTTGGTCTTATGAAAGATCAGCTAACGCAAACGAAAGGTTCTTCCTGTTCAGCTTTTCTTTACAAAGGACATGTAAATGCGTAACGTCAATCTCATTTGGCATGAAAAAATGTGCAAAAATAATGGAAGCAAACCATTATAAATCTGCGTTTAAAAAGTTTCCTTAGTATATGAAGCATTAATATATCTTATTCAATTAAAAGAGTATATGGAAAGAGGAAAGGGATAGGAAGCAAGAAAAAAATCAGAGAGATATTATAAAAGATATAAAATTTGCTGTCTCTTTGAATAAACATAAAAATCAATCAACAAATCTGTATAATCATATTTATTATAATCTAGAACACACATAAATCTCACTGATTAAGATCCCTACAGCCGAAACAAAACTTTTTTCTCTTAACAGGATAGAAAAGTTAGGACGACAAGGAAGAATAAAGGAAAAACCTCAAGAAATCGAAAAACGCGATCGATGAAAGTTTGTTGCTTCGAACTGTTTTTGAAATGTCCAAAACATGTTTTATTTATTTAACACTTTTCTCATTACGGATGTTCTGATTGAATGTTAGAAAAGCCTTCTTTTCAATTCCTATCCTTCAATCTAAAAATAATCTGAAGAAAAAACAACCCGTACTTTTTGATGAATATAATAGTTTTCTGTTGCAAACACTATCCAATGCAAAGTTTTTTCTATTATTAATAGACTGATATATAAAAACACAACTACATTGTTTCAAAATTTATCTTTTATAAAAATATTCTAAGATTCATAATTTAACTAAGAAAAAGTACAACATTTTAAATTTATTGGGAGTACAACATTTTTAAATTTACAAGTTCAAATAAAATCTCTAACTTGTACTTTTTCTTAAATTAATAACTGAAGAATACTTGTTATCTGGAGCAGAATTTTTGTTAAGGGAATTTAAACCCATGTTAAATTTTATTATTTATTAATTATTCATAAATTCTATGTAAATAATAGAAAATTTTTAGGACATTTTTAATACGTATTTCTTTTTGTAGCAAAATTATGTAGACAGAATTTCATAAAAGGAATTTTGAAGATTTCATTGACAAAATTCGACGATTTTTCTCATTATAAATCTATTCTTTAATATTATATTAGTTCAGGTAAGTGTTTCATAAATGGATTTTATGGATTATAAACAGACATCATACTGTCGTACTTAATTTTTAGGATCAGCTACAGGCCATTTGGAAGGAAAGTAGTTTGATGGATGGTTACCGCATTTCACGTAAAAGTAATCGTTTGATATAATTTAAACTGCTTCACTTTAAACTTTCCACGGTTGGGGATTTTCAACCCCTTAGGGATGGGGTTGAGAGTTGGTGATTTTGAGTGCTGGGCTGTTTCGAACCCTGGACTAGTAGGTACGAAGAAAGGTTGACCGGTCGCTGTATCTTGCCCATTTACCAACTAAACTAAAATAGTCATCTTTCTTGGGATAGTTATTAATGCGTTTTGACCTCTTGCGTTGTTATTAAAGAGATCATCTGGAAACTTAATTTTTTCTTAATGCTCTCAAGTAATTGATTAGGGAAATTAGTAGTTTAATTTTGAGTCTTCTTTGTCACTTACTCAGTAAAGTGAGTGATTTTATAGACTGTTATATAGTTTTAAGAGTGTACAAATATACTTTAAAAATTAATTTTTATATGGTTTACATTTGTTGCACTTGCATTTATTTGAAAAGTAGAATAGTAAGCCAACAAAGGAGGAAAAATGAAAAAGAAATTAATGGAATATAAAAAAGAAATAAAAAAAATGAAAAGAAATTGAAAATAAAACAGTAATAAAATAAAATAAATAGAAATAAATATGAAATTTAATAGAAAAAAATCGGGGAAAAAAACTGCGCAGGAATCTTCATTTCATTGGAATAAATTGATATTGAATAAAAATAATTATACAAAAAAGCTGTTAATGAATGATTAAGATGAACGAAATCCTTATGTGCTAAAAATTTCATGCTTTTATAAAATATCGTTACGTTTGCTTTGCAAGTAAAATGTGAAAGTTTTCTTTGATCATCCCATCTCAATTTTTTTATTTAATAAATTACGCGAAATATGCTTCACGAAACTCTCTACAAGTTATTGATAATTTTTCTTTGTACAAGCACGATCAAACGATGTTTATTCTAAAAATATTTGTCTTTTATTACCCTTGATACCAATGTTATCATCTACATTCTGCTCGAATCCTCATTTCCTGAGAATTGAAGGTAATTTAAATTCCTCGATAAACCCAACACATCATATATTAATGAGTTCACAGGACATGGTGAAAATAATTGCTTTCTGAATTCCCACACGTAAATATTCTCCATTCCCTTGGAGCCCAACAGCGAACGTAATTACTTATTCTCATTCAACAGTTGTTGTACCTCCTCTCTTTTGCACTTAGAATGAAATCCGAACTAATAAATCCCATTCAACCATCCTTTAAATGTTGAATATTTGGAAATTAGTTCCTTTGGAAAAGTTTCATTGTGATAAATATATGTGAGCAATAACGAAGTGATTTCCAAATGCGCGAATCAGCAATATTAGGATATTATACATACAAGTATGAATTCAAACATTTACAACTTTAGCATAGGATGAATGAGGCATTTGGGTTGTTAACATGAAATTAATTAAGAAATACGAGATTGAATATAAATATCGATCGGTATTTAGAATGGGAAAAGTAGAAGAGCTTATTTCTGTAAAAGAAGGTAAAATTTGTAGCGGTATGGCGGAAAGACATGTTATTAATAATTAAATTAAGTTTCGTTATATTAATATTGCACTAGAAATAACACAAGGGACATTGTTCACGAACCTCGTAATTTTGAGCCTTGGTCAAGTGACGAGAACAACACGTAAGATGACACCTTTTTCTCCTAACTTCCACAACACGCCTATGGGGAAATTTTGAGCCTCGATAGATTTAACGTGCATAAGCCCCAGTTAAACAGCAGATTTTTAGTGGTATCAAGGCTCGAACACACGACTCGACGAAAAAACGCCAGCCGCGAATTCGCGACCGTGACCATTAGGCTATTGCAACCAACAATAAAGTTACAGAATTGCTGTTATATAGCTAATAGTTAACTTCTTTTGATAATTTATTTCACACCTACTGTAGTGAAAAGAAAGAAGAAAATTAGAAAAGTAGAAGATAATATATATCCTTAAGGAATTCTGTTAAAAATTGAGTACACATGGACGAACTCAATTTTTTTTCCAGCTTGTACTGTCTTTAGTCTTAGGTCTCTCGTGAAATTCTATACCTTTAAAATGAATTCAACATTTTCTTAAAAATCTGCTATATTTTCATTTACTTAGTTCTGTACCTTTTTTTTTTGATTGGTCAATAAAAATGTTGCTTTCGAGAAATCTGTAAGTTACAACTAAATTAAAGGGTATCTCTTTCTGAACAGATTTAACGCAAAAACGATTTGTAAAATTTTTCTATAATTATAAATTAGACCCTATGCTATAAAGGTGAATTGTATGTTTGCAAATGATTAACAAATTCTGTTTTGTGAAAAATGATAAAAATAAGAGAATTTCGAATCTAATATTTATTACAGTTAAAGATATAAAATGAGCTTTAAGTATATCTATATTGAATTTCCTGTAATACGATTCGTTCCCTTTATTTTAATTTTTGTTTAGTTTACCCTTAAAATCTCCTCTTCCTCAGCGTTTTACAGGTTTGACTCAATATATTACTCATGATTACTTACGCTAAGCAGTTTTCAAAAATTTATTTGACTTTAATATCAATTATTCAGTTTCATGCAAAAATTAAAATATTTTTCAATCATAAAATTGAGCATATTGTCCTATTTTATCACATATTGTTATCACATTCCTAATATTTTCAGTTCTTGGCATTATTAAATCACACATTGTACCATAAAATTTTCCATTTTCATAAGGGCTCTTCGTCTATGATTTAAATGTGGATGATAATAATTATACAATTAATCTATAATTTCGTATTATGGCTATCACTTGCCGCTATGCAATCTGTTATACTCATAGAATGTTTTCTAATAACTTCACAACTCGGTACATCAAACTTTTAAAAAAATTATTTCCCCGATTATATTTAAAAAATTATGATCTATCTCTTTCGTTACTATTTAAATTCATGTTTTAAAGACAGAATGATTTATAAGATATATATCTGTGAAGTAATAAAGCAAAAAAACACATAATCAAACCAGTTTCTTATCTTAATATCAGTGGTTAAGTCTCAGAGATTATATCAATATTATATATCAATAATATTAATCAACCCCCCTATAGTTAATAGTTGTCCAGATTCCTAAGACTTTTGTGCAGACATGTATATACATTTTAAAAAGTGTTTTACATTTTCAGTTCATGTGAATTTTAATACCTTTTAAACACACACACAAATTGAATAGAAAAATTAGTTTTTTTTGTGTGAAACAAATATTTGTTTCATGACACATTTCATAACACGCTTAAACATGAATATGCAAATAAGTTTTGTGTAAGAAGTACGTTGTTTTTAAATGTCTTAATCACAGCTAAATATTTTCAATTAATTCCATTTTTTTTACGAAAAATAGAAAGATGTAATTCGCAAGCTTCTAAAAATTGCATGATTTCATTTAACTCTATCTGCAACTCTTATTTTTGACTGAATATAGTTTTCTTTTTACATGTAACATTACGTATTTTAATTTGAAAAAAAAATGCTGTATCATTTAATCTATCTCAAATTAAAAGGTGTAATCAAAAGAATAATTTATGCCTTTTTGAAATATTGCATTGATTTCTAGATTAACTAAACATTTAAGTATATTTCTAAAATTCGAAATTGTAAATAATATAATTTAATTTTCAAACTTTATACCTCCAATAATATGTACTTTCTCAATGAAAATTCAATAATATTTAATTAAGAAGATGAGGGGAAAACCTTTAAAGATTGTCCTTTCATTCAGATTATCTGGGAACGCAAAGATTACTATTATAAAAAATAACTCTTCCAATTAAATTAATCTTCGTTACGTTAAACAGTTACTCTTTTCTAGTTGAAGGGGGTCCAATTAATGACAGGGATTGTTAAAAAGAATGAATGCATTTGCAATTAATTAAAAGGCTTTATAAAATTAAACTTTTAAATTATTTTTGCCGAATTAGACGCTCTTTGAAAAAAAAAAGGCCTTTAGATTTCAAGAGGTTAAGATGTATGTTGCAAATGAATGGAGCAATAATTTTATTCACAAATGGTATATGTTGGAGATACAGTAGCATAGTATTTAGTTTTGTAAATAAAAATAATCATCGATGGAATTTCTATTGATTTTCATAGTAAGAATGCGAAAAATAAAAGTTTCTCAAATACAATTTTCTCTTATCCTGTAATGTTGCTGACCGCACAAATGTTAGACAAATTGTTACGATGGAAATTTTGTCGAAAGTAAGAAATACGTAATAATTGTAAATATTTAAAAAAAAAAAAAAAAAGTGATGAAATGAAAACTTTGAATATTCTTAGAACTAAAAAGGTAATGTATCGCATTTTTTTTGTATTAAGTTAACACTTAACTCTTTAGTTGATATTTTGTACAACATTAACTCTTAAAATAACAAGAATAATAGAAAATTTGATTCCAAATACTCATATTTTTTATTGCAGTATTTGACAACTCATATGTAAAATATTATTAATAGAATAATAATAAAGGAATCGTTGAATTCAATGGACAAATAATGCCACCGGTAAAAGCTTTCTAACATTTCCTAAATAATGTCAAGAGATGATGGCAAACTTGGCATCCGGCTCCATACACAACTGAACATCTCATATTTACAATACATAAAATTTGTGTTTTTTGATGGTCATTCTATACAAATGTTATCCTCTCTCTTAAGATAGTTTTCATTCCAGCTTTATAAACATATCTACTTAATATTTTGTATAAAAGCGAATTTCGAGGAAAAACAGCTGTGCTAAGTCTCAAGATGGATGCCAGTAAATCGTCTTTAAACTAAGGAACGGAAGAAGATGTGGGAGTTTCACAACTGTTCCAAGACTGTTTATAGCTTGAGATATTTTGCATGTGGATACGTTCTTTCTATTTACGTTTTAATGAACAATAACATGTTACATTTACTACTGGGGAAACCAATTTCCAAAATTTAGCTTTGTATATATATATATATATATATATATATATATATATTAGTATTTGCTTAAAATATTAGGCTATAATAATTACTCATGTCTTTTCAAATTGCCGAATTCTCTAAAGATAATTTGCCTTTAATTTAAAATTTGAATCAAGAAACGCATTAAAAATTAAATTTATATATATTGAAAATAAGATTTTTTTCAATATCTTTATTTATACACAAATGGTTATAAAAATAAATAGAAGTTTATAAGCATATACCAAACCATCTTTTTAAATGTTATTAAGTACAATCTATTGCAAACAATTTTGAAGTAAACCCCAATTTTCAATCTACTAGATATCACGAGATATTAATAAAACCTTATTCCCACGTGGAGGACAAATTAGACTGATAGCACAAAAAACTAAGTTAAATATTTTGTTAATTTATTTAATACTCTCATAATGTAAATCTATTTGTGTGTTTTTTGCCTAAAAATATATTCACCCTGTATTTCGTGATTGGTAGTTAATGAAATGTGCAACTGATTTAATATGAATTTCAGTTCAATCAATCAGCCAAATTTACAAGAAATTTGAAACTACTGAGTCAGGTATGAAATAATCAAGTCAAGAAATATCACTAGTTTCACCTTTAAATGATTAATTTATTTGCTGACGTTAAATAATAAAAATGTCAATAGTTTCTTCGTATTATACAGATTTAACCATTCCAGCTGTTATTATCAAATAAGTAAAGTAGTTTGATTGACTAAATTAAAATTGTATTAGAAGTTATAAATCAGGCTGTAGTTCTAGAAAATTAGAATTAAATGTTTAACTATAATCAAGGGGCGAGGTTGATGTTTTAGATGGTATTTGTCTAAAACGAATTACATATTAAAATTATATTTAATATTATTTTATGACTACATAATGTAAGAAATTTTTTCCAGTTTATCTACAGAAGTATAGAATTTGTGCAAAACACCATATATTAATGAAACCAGAAAATATACGTTGGTTCTGTCTTAAGCCATAGCAATAAGGTCTCAAAACAAACAATTTCTGAACCTTTTGAAGTGACTGATATTTAGGTGAATCTCTGTGTGTATTACGTTTAAATCTTAAGGGAAACAATACAGATATAATTTAGAGATTGTTTCTTAATTAATGATGTACGTGCTTGATCTTTAAAGATAAAACTTAATATTGCAAATGCAGTTAGCTGTAAATAACCTTATATAAAATTTATTTCGTATTGATTAATAATTTATAATCGATGTTATAAATCATTTTATTACATGTTATCATTTTATACATAATTTTTAATCAATCAATACATTTAAAACAAATATAAAGATGAAATAAAATAATAAACTAATCGATAACATCGATCAAAATTAATTAAAAAATAATTGACAAATTAAAATATATAATTGCTTTCTAAAACAGATCGCTATAGTTCAGTTTTTGATATCGTGGCAAAATAGTTGTTTAATTTAAAACATATAATACAATTTAAAGTACATGTAGTTACAGAAATAAAGCCATACACACTATCTTATTTTTAAAATAAAAAATTAAATTGATCATTTTATATAAAACAAATCAAGTTAGTCACTATGCAGAAATAACGCCGTACACAACTTTCTCATAACACATGGATCAATAAGTTCCGAGACTATCCCAGAGATGGCGCTCGTAGTAAACCAGTAACCAAGTCTTTCTAGAGTACTAACCTTTGCTTGAAACGTGTCAAAATTTTAAGTCGATCGGACCAGAAACAGCTGAGTTATCGAGGTTGGAGTAAAGTCGTTTTGTAGTTTGTTTAAAAAATGGAAAAAACCGAGTTTCGTGTTCTGATAAAACATTGTTTTTTAATGGGTAAAAACACCGTGCAAGCGAAACAATGGATTGAAAAATGTTACCCGGACTCTCCATCAAAAGCAACGATTTGTCAGTGGTTTGCCGAGTTTAAACGTGGTCGTACCGACACAAATGACGCGGAACGCTCGGGTAGACCTGTGGAAGCCGTTACACCGGAAAATGAGAGTGAAGTGACAAAAATTATAATGAAAGATCGTAAAGTGAAGCTCCGTGAGATTGCTGAGATGACACAGATATCATATGGAAGTGTATTTATTATCCTTCATGAAAAATTGAGCATGAAAAAGGTTTTTTCCAAGTGGGTGCCGCGATTGCTTTCGATGGAACAAAAACAGCAACGAGTCGATGATTCAGAAAGCTGTTTATCGCTATTTACTCGCAACAAAAAAGATTTCTTGCGTCGTTACGTGACCATGGACGAAACATGGATACATCACTACACTCCAGAGTCGAAGCGGCAGTCATCTGAGTGGCGCACAGCTGGCGAAAGCCGTCCGAAGCGTCCGAAAACGCAGCAGTCAGCTGGCAAAGTCACGGCCTCAGTTTTTTGGGATACGCATGGCGTGATTTTCATTGACTACCTCGAAAAAGGTAAATCGATCAACAGTGATTATTATATTGACTTGCTGGTGCGTTTGAAGGAGGAAATCGCAAAAAAAACGACCGCACATGCAGAGAAAAAAAATCCTTTTTCACCAAGACAATGCACCCTGCCACAAGTCGATGAAAACAATGGCAAAATTAAACGAATTGGGTTTTGATCTGCTTCCCCACCCCCCATACTCGCCAGATTTAGCTCCCAGTGACTACTGGCTCTTTGCTGATCTTAAAAAAATGCTCCAGGGAAAAAGATTTGGCTCAAATGAGGAGATCATCGCTGAAACTGAAGCTTATTTTGAAGCGAAAGATAATTTTTTTTTTTATAAACATGGTATTGAAAAATTGGAAAAGCGTTGGAACGATTGTATCACCCTAAAAGGTGATTATGTTGATGAATAAAAAAAAATTTTGCAAAAAAAATGTTGTTTTCAATGTTAGTCTCGGGACTTATTGATCCATGTGTTAGTTATATAATTGAAGGTCTTTAAAAAAAAGATCTAGTTAAATGTTTGTGAGACTCGAATAGGAAAACCCCATTAATGTATTTATTATAAAAAGCAACATTGTTATATTTTTAAAATATAAAAACCAAATTAAGGAAAGAAAAGGAATAAGCGATATATTTTTTTCTGCATTTTTAGATACTCATAATTATCAGGACAATTGTGTTTGAGTACTTTTCCATTTCGCTAGCGCAAATCTTGCCAAGCAGACTTTATTGGAGACAACACACAATAAACACATATTCCGTTTGGCTTCGGTTGTATCATTTTTAGCCTCTTTATCGCTGGTGCCGGCGAAATGAAAATTCCCTGATTTTGTTGTTTTATTTTACTTACGAGAGAATACTGACAGATAGATATGCAAATTTCTTAACTGCATGTCCAATCGCATTGATATTAGAGCTTTGAAATTCTTCCGAAGGAACATTAATCAAAATGCCTCGAAAAGAACTTATGGTAACTGGAGTGTGAAAAGGATCGTTTTTACATGGACGTGGAATATCAATCCTCTGTACGGCTATATAGCAATTTGAAGATTTAAAACCTCAGTAGAAATGCATGGAATTGATAGTTTGATATATAAATGAGATCTAGTGCAAAATTGAAGCCTTTTCCCACAGATCGAAGACACGTTATCAATCTTACTGCAATAAGAAAATTTTCTGCTGGTGAAATTGCCTATAACTTTGACAGAACCGGATCGAGACCACCTGTTATATATGTTTTAAATAATTGTAATTAAACGAAGTATGTCAGAAATGAATAAAAACCCGGCATCAATTGATGCACAAAAAACTATAGGAAAAAAAAATTGTGCTAAAGAGAATTACGGACAACGTGTATTGGAAAAATATTCGTTTGAATGATAAACATTTTAATCTTGATGGAACAGATAGTTTGAATTATTATTTGTACTACCTCTGGAAATAGAAGAACATCAGACTGAACATGTTTTAAAAGCTAATGTATGATATTTGGAGAGCAATTTCAGCTAACACAAAACTGAATTATTAGTCGTGCATATTAATACGGAAACTGAGAAGTACCTATGAATATTACACCTACAGCTCTAAATATATTCTTCTAATAGGTGGTGATAATTTGTTTTTCAAACGGATGGAAATTCTTACTACGTTTATAAAGAGTCGAAAAATAGTTTGAAGAATTGCGATTTTGATGTGACCAGTCAATTTTCCATACCTTTATTTAAAATATTTGGGTTTATGTTGTTAGAGAGGAGTATGCAAATAGTAAATGCTATCTTCTAGCTTTTGTCGAGCTAGAGGATAGCATTTATTCAGTATGAGATTATACTGATTTTGAATATTAAAAAAATCCTTGAAGGTATGTCAGACAGATTGGTTCAATGTCTCACTAGGAAAGGAAGCCTACAAAATATTAACTCAAAGAATAACTGTGAAAAATAATGTAAAATTGAACTCTCCTTATAATTTTTAGTTACTGAAATTATTTTTGACTGTACTTTTATTTCATCAAAAAAAAAAAAAAAAAAAAAAAAAAAAAAAAAAACCAATAGACGCTTATAAATATTGTCAGTACATGTAATTTCAATTAAAAATTATTTTTATTTCATTAATAGTTTTTCCAAATTTTGTTAAAATAAAATGTCTGCTGTCAATATACTTATAAAATCTAGTGTATTCTGTTCACAGCAATAATTGTATTTCTCTTTTGAATAAAGGAGCTTATAAGAAAATGGCTTTTCGAGAAGAATTGTTTTAGATGAATTAGTTGGTTAAACGAAGATTTATTTAAGTGAAAAGCCTTACGTAACAAAATAACTTTAAGTACTACGACGTACTACATCATTGTATCAACAATTAAGGAAACACTTCAGCTCTGTCTTAGGAAATGGAAAAATAATAAAAATATGCAATTGTATTTAATACATTTTCAGAAACTATGCCAGATCTAAAAAGGAGAAAGACGACAAAAAATGTGCAAGAGCGAATTTCTTTATTAAAAATCAACTTGGATTTAAATTTTAAATTCATGCACATATCTAGTATCTCTTTAACACTATTATAAAGAAGTTTTAGAATGTCACGCTTAAAATCTATTTCAGAGCACTATTTTTTCAAGTTTATAAATTCTTTTACTTCAGCTATTTACATACGATTCACGAAAGAGAGAATGATGCAAGGTGGTTTAGAAAGAAATAACATTCCTTGCTCATAAGTATTCATGAAGCTATTATTTGGAACATTTTATGAGAGTTTGGGACATTTTTTTTTTTAAAAAAAAAGAAGTGTTTTCTAGTATTCTAAATCCAAAATAAACTAAAATATTAGATACATTGGTTAAAATAAATCAAAAGTCTTAAAGTATTCCTTTCTTTGGAAATAATCGATATGTTTTCATGACTCGAAAATAAGAGGACTTCAATTTATTTTTAAAGAAATACGCTTGAACTTTGTGTCAAGATCTGAAATTGAAACGAGAGTAAAGAAAAAACGCCTCTAATCATATATTCTTGAAGAAAAATAAAACCAAGATCTTATTATGTTGCAAAGTTGCAAAACTTATTTTGGAAAAAAAGGTACAAATATTGTGTACAGATAATTTCAACAGTCATTTAAAATATCTTGCAAATGTTAAATTAATGCTCTAAATAATGCCTATAAATTTGTCAGATTATATTTGTTTTAAAAATCAATGCTTTCTTTGTTCAGATTCCAAGTAAAGCAGTCTTAACTGTATTTGAATAAAAAAAACTGCTTTTAGCTAGTTAGAGCGGTAGCATATCTTGAATCGATATAAGAATATCAATAATCAATATGACAAGATGTATCAGTATATCAAAAGAATTTATGTAAATAAATATTTTTTGATAATTTTTAAATTTACATTCTGTGTTAATTTAAATCCTTTTACAAATCCATTAAAATCACATGTAAGGTTTAACAAAAATATGCCTAACCAAATGTACGTTTAGAAAAAAAAATATTGGTTCGAATATTTGAAATTTCCTCTTTCTCTCTCTCTCTCTCTAATACTGGGATCTAAATTTACTCATTAATTTATATATATTTGAATCAAAGATATTAATAAATATTATTTCATAAATATAATTGAAGTTTCCCAAGAACAATACAAAATATTATTTGTAATGAACGTCAGAAATTTAATTCAAGTCCAATATTAGGCTATATATTTGAGTTGGAATCTTATTTACCGAACTCTTATGCTAGAGCTATTCTAGCTATTCTAGAGCTATTCTAGGGAGCTATTCTAGGGAACGCCCAACTGGATACAATATGCTAAAAATTTAATTTTTCTAAATATTGTTATGTGTTCAATAAAGAATAATTGTTATTTATGACTATGGCTCTATACTCTTGAATAAAAATGTAGGAAATTCTCTCTCTAACAGAGGTGATTTAAATAATAATATTTAATAACAGCTATATTATTTTTATTATTTCCCTTTAAAATTTTTGTTCTGAAATCTAACTTCATAAATAAACGTTGCTTAGTAATTTGTTTTGACCGAATACCTGAAGTTATTAGTAATTCTGATAAAGAAATACTTATCTGAAAACACCTTATTGGAAAATTTTGAGTAATTTGGAAATAATTTTTGTACTAAAATCTTAGGCCATTTTTATGGCAATATTCCTATAATTTAAGAAAATTTAAAAACTGAAACAATGATATATTGACTGAATACTAAATATTTGACTATTTAATGAAAAACAACTTGCCTCACATTTTTCTAAGATTGGGATTGGATCTTGTATTATCACATGCACCAAAGCGAAAAAAGTGGATTATGATGAGGAATATTTCAAAATGTTTAATTAATGAGAATCACTTTCGTTTCCCTCGTTTGTCAAAATCAAAATTGAAAGAGAGTACGAGTATATTCGCATTAAATGGAAAAAAAAAGCTTGATTACTAACATTTAATGCTTTGTTTAATTTTCTTTTTTAGTTACATGTAAACAAAACAGATGTGGAAAGTGGAAAATATTTTGAAGTAAAAGATTTTGTAACTGTCAAAGCACAGTATACAACCAGATCTTAAAAAGATTCTAAGGCTTAGAATTGGGTTTCTCTCGTAATTGTAGAAAAATAAAAGCTAAATATGAAAACATACTAAATAAAATAAAGTACTTCTACAGATTACAAAACAGCAAGGTGAAACCCTTTGAGGGGTACCATTTGCACAGTGCAAATGCATTTTCTCGCATCTGAAGCTTGAAACTGTGTCCGTTCGTGTTTGCACTGTTCACTGTGTTTGCACCCCCCTTTTGTAATTTCAAGAATGTAACACAGTCTACAAACTGATTAAAAATTATAACATATTATTGTGTAAATTAAGCATTGAAAAATGCTTTAGTGGGTAAATTACTAATTAAATTATAAACTATTTTTTTAAATAATTATAATATATTTTGTTGAATATTGTTATTAATTATAAACCATTTATTCAATTTTTCCTTAATTACTTAACAAATTATGTATCACTTTTAACATGGATATATTTAGTAAAAATTAAGGAATACTGAAAAACACGTGCATGAATTTCTTTCATACCTTTACAAACTTTTGAAATTGTATTATATACAGTTATACTTTCCATTTTTTATCATCAGTTTTGTGAGATAAATACAGAGAAGTAGTCTTCGAAAATATTAGTGCACAAAGTAAGGTGGTACCTTATAATTCAGTGGGAGCCATATAGCAAGCTGAATACAGTGATTAAGAATTACAAAAAGAAGTTGTCAAGTTAAGTAAGAAAAAGGCTTAGTATTGAAAAATTTACGAATTCCACATAATGCTAAGAAAGAGAGTTAAGACAAGAAATAAGGAAAATTTTAATCAATTCTTATTTCTTAAATTTTTAAAGATATTTACAAATTTTAAGTTACACTTATCTAGTTGATTGAATAAATATCAACGTCACCCTGAAAAACAAAATGAAAGCTATTGATGACGGACTTCACAATTTTGAACCTTGGTCAAGTGAAATGGATGACTCCCCCCCCCCCCCCCTCTTTTGAATTCTTCAGCATTCCAACGTTAGGAATTCGAGCCTTGACATATTTAAAGTATTTTAGCCCAACTAAGAAAAGAGTCATTAATGTTATCAGGATTCAATTCCCTATTTACAAATATAACGAGTTCGAGTCCATGATAGTTTTGGTTATCCAGGCTGTGTTATACTGATAACACTTCAGTAAGGATTATAATCTAAAAGTGAAAAGCTTAATGGATTTCAATTAATGTATTCTTGAAGCTGTAAAATGTATGAGTGTGTGTAATTTTGTAACATATTTCACAGCTAGTTTGTAATTTTGGTAAAATTTATCTTGGTGGTATAATTAAATTGACCTTAGTAATGTAAAATATTTCCGAACGTTGTTATTGTTTTTATCTACTTTTGAGAAATTTAGCGTAGTTGCTTCCGTTGATGTGAAAAAGAAATTTATAATTTAGATCAAAGTTCTGTCTCTCTCGATATCCGATGATTAATATATTAAATTAAATGTAACTTTTGTACAGAATTGGCACCTTTATCGGATGTTTCCAGTTGCAAGTTATGTAAACGAGTATTCGATTTAAAAATATTTCGCCAGCCATTCTGTGTTCAAAGTATTTTGAATATAACTGAACTACTTATTAGCATATGTGAGAGAGTATGGAAAAGTAAATAGCAGATGTTAAACTAATATTATTATATAAAGCCAAAAATATTTTGTCACAGGTGATAACATTGCCTGAAATCCTGTCCTCTTAATACTGAAATTCATTATTACATAGTAAAAACGTTCTGTAATTATTTTACTCTAAGACATTAACTCACTTTCTTACTTGAAAGCGAGTTATTATCCTCTTTTATTTCTGTAAATATAAACAAATATGTTTGAACTTTTTCTTTGTTTGAAAAAACTATAACATAAAATAAAATTTTATGTATTTTTTCAGTATTATTTTTTAAAAAATCATTTTTGGGTAGAATTCTATGTATTTTAGTTACTTTTTATTTTACTCATATTAGGATTGAAAATTTTGTGAGTAAAATCCTAAGATAGATTCTTGTTTCCATAAAACATCTTCGTGTGGAATAATGGAGGCTGAAACATATAATTTTTTATGATAAAGAAAATATAAATTTTTTACCAGGGATGGTGATTATTTTAGGAAATAAACATGAACCAGTTGAGTCTCCATAAGCGAAATTTTACTTTCAAGTCAGAATGAATGTGATCGTCAGTTTATAACAAAATTTTAGTATAATAATAGCTAAAGAAAGAAAATCAGTTTGTTGATTTTAAAAAGTTTACAAGCTTGAGTATACATGGCTCAAATACGTGAGAACATATACGCGTGATCAAATCTGGATAGAATAAGAAGGCACAGCTCAATTACATATAGTTGCATTTGATTGTACAAGCATGTGGAGTAATTTTGTACTACTTTTAATTTTAGATTATACTTAGTTATTTGAATTAAAAATATTAATAAATAAATTAGAAAAAAAACCAGACATAATCATAGAAAAGCAGAATTTATTTTGAACAATTACTGTAATCATATTTAGTGCCAGAAAAGGTCTTTTTTTAAAATAAAATATCTCAAATAGTGTAAGCCAAGATTAAATTTGATACATTTGCGATGACGTACATCATCGATGGTGGTACATGACGTCAGGCGCCATTGGTGGGACTTAATAGAATATATGAGCTGTATAATCAACCAAATTTAAGAAAAGTTTTCATTTCAGAGTGATGTATTGAGTGTAAATGAAGTACATAATTTCCAACGTGTTAAAATAATGTAAATGAAAAAAAATTCGCGATATTTATCTTTTATTAAGCTTTAGGTAATAATTATAGATAATAATATCTGTGTTATAAGCTTTAGATAGTAATATCTGTTAGATTGTACAAAATATGCATTTGTAATATAATACTGAAAATTAACTGAACTTTAGAAACGTTAATAGGTATCTATTACATTGCATTTCTTGTCTATCTTTGACGCCCTTACGAATGATTTAATTATAATCATTCCCTTTTATTACATAT
>BMAW01129134.1:0-15474 GCA_019974015.1 Nephila pilipes | reverse complement strand
ATGGTTGGATACAAAAAATGGTATTCTTTTAAATTTATGCATATGATAAGGTGATTTATTGTATGTATTATAAATATTTATGTTCTATTAATATTTTATTGTTAGATGGTTTCATATATTTCGTTCTGGATTAAGCATAATTTGCTAATTAAAAACGATTTCAGGATAATAATTGTGTATTGTAGTTAAAGAAAATATCTAATAATAAACTGCTTTCTTGAAGTTTATTTTAAAGCTCATAGCTAACCCTGTTTTTAGAGTGTACAAAGTTAGGCTATTATGAATTTTTGTTTGTTGAACGCTGCCTATTGGTGGTTTATACACAGGCCTATTTAAACCAGTCATTAAATTAAGAAATTCTGAGTTATAATCAGATGACTTGGTCAATACATGAACTGTTAACTTTAGAATACAGATGACATTACCAATTTTTCCTAATCTCGTTTCGTTTTAGAGCGTGAAATCTGTTACTAAAATGTGTGACGCCTTTTTGCCAATCGTTTTGTACTTGGTATGTTGTTTCTTCAGAATATGAATTTTTAAATTGTTGTACCTTTTTTAATATATTCTTTTAATTTTTTACAAATAGTTATGATTGGTTCTTTCATTGAGTGTTTTAAATATTATCTATTTGTGGTTTTGAATTAAAATTTTTCTTTTTTTTCAGGCAGTTTTCGTTTTTTTTGTCCATTTGACTTTTGGGTTGCTATATGTTTTTAAAAATTAAAAGCTCAATAGGAAAATTTAGTTATAGATTCTAGAATAACCACGCAGGCATAGTCTGAGGAGTTGAACGCATTATTTTACATCTATTCCCTTTTTAGTTTCTAAGTATCGAATCTTTCCACTTTTTCATTTCTGTTGATTTATTTACCTTAAATGTTTTCAATATAGCATATTTTTATATTTATGTAGTGTTTTGTAGAATGATTTCCTACGTACAATAACATCTTCTGTATTGAATACTTTCTTTTTATAATTTCTAAAACATTTCGTTTGTTTTTACTTTAATAATTTTAATAGTATTTTGTTTATAATATATATTTACTTACAATTTTCCTAATGGTTTTAATTTCTTTATTGTTTTACTAAGTCTTTTTTTTTACTTTTTACTACACTTACACGCCCATGCCTACTGATAGGACCTATTTTTGAAACCAAATTTAATGCTTGACATCCTATTTTCAACTTTAGATACTTGTATGTTTAAATAATCGACATCTCAGTTGACTCCATTAAAATTAAAGGATTCAATTGTATCAACAAATGGTCAGTAATGAGAGTATAAAGCAATATATTAATATAAATATTGAAAGTTAACTTCTGAAATTGAAGAATTGAATTAAGGTATCTATTATTCATTTACATCAAATTAAAGTGAAGAAAAATTTGTTATGAGTGTAATCTCGTACGGATAAACCTGGAAAAATGTTGTTTTCACAGTTACATAAGTCTAATTTCTGCAATTAATTTGTTATTTAATTTAATTAAGAATTTATTTGTTCTTTTGTTATGAGAGTAGATATAATGAATACGAACGCGTTTTTGAAAATAAAAAATGCATCTACCAGTATTGAATATAATTTATCAAATTAATCTTATAATTTTTCTTTCTATGACTTATATACTATTTTTGAAAAAGAAAATAGCTTTAATATTGAAACGTAAGCTACAAATTAATGGAAAGAGGGAACTCGTAGAAAATTTAAGGTAAATAATTTTTAAGTATTATCATTTTTAAGAATTTTTTTAGGTTTAAATTAAACATTTATGGATTAGTTCATTTACCATAATTAGACACCGGATTAAAGAAAGGGACACCTAAATTATTCTGCTTGTTTCATTGTATAATATGATATCTTTTTAGAAACTATACATTGAAATAAGTTAAAATTTACTCTATTAGCATAAAAAATTAAAATACGAAAAAAGTTATGCATAAAAATATTTGGTAGAAATTTAGTAATACCACACCAAATATGTAAAATGAGTTGATATTATTATATAAATTTTTAAATAAGTTAAAATTTAAAAAAGCTACAGCTTAATAAATAATATCTAAAAGAATGTAGAGTTCAAGAAATGTGCATTCCAAGGAATATTTACAAAACAACGAAATTATTTTAAGTTCCAAAATATATTGAAAAGGAGAAAACCCAACAAAACGCACTTCTCATCTTACTACTGTTATAGAAGAATTAACTTTTTTTCCAAAATGGCGACCAGCTGCTAACTTTGAAACATTGTTCTCTATTGCCATAGGGTTTTATAAAATTTTATATAGAAAATGCAAAAATAATACTAAACAATAAATAAGAACAAGCATCTGTAATCGTTTGTAAAACAAACCGTTTAAAAAAATAAAAAGTGAAATAATATCATCTGCCTGAAAATGGGGCATAACTATTCAAAGCACGAAATGTGATGGATTCTATGGACCATTCAAGGCATTTTTTCATACCATATATATATAACAAAACTTGGCGTTATTTCTCAAATAAAACTAATAGTGCACCTTATGCAAATATAGTCACTTTAGAATTTGGCTATTGTCCATGTTACATAATTAGATTTAATTAATCAATTAAATACAACTAACAGAAGCAATAACAAAAAAATGATTAAATTAATAGTATAAACTATGCTCATTAACTAGATAACCATTGGAAAGAAAGGGTTTGATTATTATTATTTTTAAAAGTAAAAGAAAAATTAAACAAATGGATGATATATCAACTTATAAAAGGCTACCTTTAACATAATGTAAGAAAATTAATTGCGTTTAAAAGAGAATTTTCGATTTCACAAAAAGAAACCCATATGCACATCTGTAAGTGGACTCATACTTAGCAGATATCTTAGAGAAAGAATAAAAATTGGCACAAGTTTCTTGTACAATCATACAATTACTCTATTGGATTGATATCTGGTGGTTTCAGTGGTAATTTATATAAATTACAACTGCCTTGTAAAGATACTCTTATACCTTTTGAACTGTGTGGCTTACATGTGTTGCTTTTCAGAAAACAAACTATATTTAAGCAACGACTGGGAATAATATCTAACGTAGGCAACTAGTAATCCATCTTCATCGTGTGCGCTAGAATAATGGAACGAGAACTGAGATTAATTGCATCAGTTGTGAGATTTCTCACAGGTGGAGGTAATATTCCTGTTGCCTACATTTTCCTTGCTTAATCACATCATTACATTTGCCATAAACATTATTCAGTCAAAGAATAGATAATAACATATTTGCTTCCTTTAAGGATGGAAATGAGATTTATAACTACAATTTTATATGGACGTGTATTACTGTGGTGTATTTCTGAAAATTGGCATTTTCCTTTTTTTACTCCTGAGCAGAAATTTCCGTGCTAAGACGTATAATAATGTTAATAATACTGAAAAAAGAAATAACACTTTCAAGATATCTGGTTCATATAGAGAACAACATGAAAATGTAATAAAATAAATAGCACGAAAATTAACCTTTGGAAATCTTCTGAATTTCACGAGTTATTAATAAAACCTTGTTCATATGAAGATGACAGCTCAGATTGATAACATACGAACTTGGAGATAATTATTCTATTGCGTGATATAACACCACGATAAAGCAGTGAATAAAGTAATTCTGCTTTTGTTTGATGCACTCCATTGCAAACAACAGTAAAAAATAATATTCATTTTGTCTTTTTAATTTAAATAGGTTGCTGATATGGTACATATTTCAGGAATGATCAATAATAATAACCAGTTTAATAGAATGCGAAATAACAAAGAGTTAAGTACAATTTTTATATTTATTTTTGGGAAATGTAAACTTTATTTGATACGTGATAGATATTAATGTGATTAACACATGTTACTTAAACTTTATAAGCTATTTCAGAAATATGCAAGATTGAAACACACATTATTTTTTTCCTTTTTTTTCTTGTTTTAATCAAGTCTATTGAGGGAGGTATTATTAATAATATATTTTAAAAATATGAATAACAATAATTATTTTATTAATGAAATGCATGTTCTATCTGCTCATGAGGATGATTTAATAAGTACCTGTGTTTGACAACAGATGGCGTGGTTAAGACAAGTTCGTGTTAGCATTGTGTGTCTCTCTCAGTTAAACGGTTTCAAAACGAATTTGATACAGATATTTGTTCACTGGTTAGGGAAAATTTAGTAGCAAATGACTGCGAAATTAAAATTTGAATGCTGCCTTGTCGAGTTGTCTTCGTAATTTTCATCGAGTTGTTACTATACTCGTAGATGAGACCTTTATTTTTCATCAAAAAACCAGGAACAATCAGAACAAAGATTTGTTTTCGTTGTATTTTCTCCGAAGAAGGTGAAGGTGGTCTCATTAACCGAAAAAGTTACGCAACCATTTTTTGTGATACGAAGAGCGTCACACTCATGAATTTCATAGAAAGAGGAAAATTTTGCAGTGTTTTGTGTTTGTTTGAGTGTGTGAGTTATTCCATTTCCATTTCTCATTCCTAACATGGGTGCTTGGTGAACACTTTCGAATGCTATAGGGATTCCATGTTAATTTTTAAGAAAAGGGTTCAATCATAGATACATAAAATGATACAAAAGTGAAGACATGTAGTTCCATTTCTTTAACAATTGGTGCTTAATCGAGCTAAAGTGAAATAAATAAAATAGTCTTTTTACAGAGTTTTGAAATTATATATATTAGAAAGCTCGCATTACGGTTTAAAAACAACAAATTGAAAACGGAGAAAAATAAATTAAACTTTCTCAAAAACTACTGCATATTTAATGGATGTGAAGTTGTGAAAAAATTGTAGAAGGAAAAGTTTCAAGAAGAGAGAGAAAAACTGTATTCATAAAGTTATTCAAATTTTAAATTGTAGACTTTCATGAATTTTTTTCTTTGCTTTGTGTTTCAAATGTTTATGAGTAACGTATAAGCAATTCATTTATATACACCGTTTTGCTATATATTTAAAAATATTTCATTGAAAATGTATGTACCCCATTAGGTGAACAATGAAATAAGATAGATTAGAAAAGTAATTTTATAAGACTAAGTACACATAAACTCATGCTCATGGTATGTCATGAGAGTTTAATTTTTAAAAAAAATAACTTTTTTGTTGTAATTTAAATGCTGAGTTAACTATGATCTTAGTAACGCAGGTAGAAAACTTGATAGATTTTTCACTCTATTCGTTTCTTTTCTACAAAAAATGAGCTCATATAGAAGCTATATGAGCTCATTTTTTGTAAAAAGAAGGGAATTTCGAATTCCCTTAAAAATTAATATTTTACTATTCATTTTATCACTATCTGCAAACCCAATTTATTCGAAAAAGAGTTTTGTAAAATATTCGTAAAATTCTTTACATTATCAAGGCAATAAATAGTTGTCAGTGACATATAGAGAATTTACATTGAAAAGATAAAACATATTTAATCTAACGTAACCATAGAACATTTACAGAAATTATTTCGAAACTTTTTTGAATGAGAACTTAATGTCCAAAATAATATTGAAATTTGCCTGGTTGTATTTGTTTCATGAAAATTAATCCCAATTTAGCATGAAAAGTGGAAAATGCGTTTGCTATCCATCATGTCATTCATCATTCATTTATCTTACACTCATCCCTGGCTATTCAGCTATTTGACAACAAGCTTCCCAGTAGTAGGAGATTTGTTCTCAAGCAGATTGTCGATTTTGAGGCAGTTCTATAGGTGATCAACACTAATATTGAAGATCTGATATAACAGGCAAATCTGGCCAGGAACCAAACCGATACAGTGAACGTGGGCTTGTATGTGGTCGGGCCCCATTTGCAATGTGGAAACACTTAACAACCTCAGCGAGTTCCAAGTACAGTTGACACGTTCCCCCCTCCTGAGGTAAGGCACTTCCATCTCTTGTCTTTACCTAAGTCTTGTAGGGTTTTGCCAATGGAACTGTAAACGGTTATAGCAGATTGTTGTATGATGTTCTGAGTATCAGTGGAATCTCGAGTTGATTAAATTCGACTCCATGCCTCGATATGATATAGGTATTTTTGTCACCTGGAACTCCCACATGGATAGGAACTCATTGTTATTGTAGGGTCCAACCACTGGTGGTAAGCTCTGCCAGTTTAGTACGTCCCTGAGTTGTTCATAGATAGTTTTGTTGGGTTATTATTGCTCAGTGTCAAAATAATTCTTTGGGATTCGATGAGAAATATAACTTTTCCTGGAGATAGATTAAGAGAGATGTAGTAATAGTTAAGCTACCTTCTGAATGGCACATGCTTTCCCGTCGTAGTTGATAGTGTTTTTTCCAACAGTTATGGAGTTTTCAAAGAGATAACAATGTCCTCCGGCACGTGTTCTTTTCACTTTAGGTAAGTAAAAACCATATATATTATTAAATGTTAAAGCTTCAAATAAATTAAATTTGTTTATTCAAAGTAGCTTTCTTGCAGCGCCATTGTATCGTTCGAAAAATAATTTAAGATATTATGAAGACCAAGAAAAAAATATTGGCTTTAAGTTAGAAGTATTTAATTTTGTTATATGTACAGCTACTTACAGAAGTTTTGGGACACTAGGTATCGAAACAACAGTTTCGCGTGGAAACAAATCAGAGATTAAGCTTTTTTTGCTGGGGATTGACTTCGATCAGCTTCTCGTCATCGAATCTCTCTCTCTTATCATCAAACCCACCCGAAATATCAAAACCACCCATAAATGTTGCTACCTCGGAGAATAAATATGTAATTTGGGCTTAGAAGGTGCAGAAACCATTCTCTATTTTTGAGTTCCAGGATGCAAAAATGGGGACAGTTAGATAGAGAGAAACTCCAGAACTTGCCATCAATGTCAACGTCTACAGATCTACCAACAGACTTAAAAAGAAGGCCGACTCAATTAATAAGAACCAGGAATGGATATGCTACAGATGCTGCAACATCAATCAATGGTCACATATACTTTTCTTAGATACGTCATTAGTCGTTAAAAAAAACAAGTACATTTGGAGTCACCTTAGTAGGTGACTATAGTTTTTTGTATATTCACATTGCATTAAGAATTCAGTGCAAATTTGAAACTAATTTTATAATTCTTTCAACTACCAATTTTTCTTCATAATTTAATTAGAAATTAATTCTATGTGTTAGTTTTGGGATAGGCAATTAAACAATAGTTTCTCTTAATGATAAAAGTTAAAAATAATTTATAACAAGAAACATAAAACATTTTAAACCGATAACATTATTTTATAATGAAATTTTTTTTGTTGATTTTCTCCAGAAAATTATATTTAAAAGTAAATAAAATGTTCGATGTAAATATGTTTAAAATAGTTTTTAATATAATAGTAGCAAGAGTATGAAAACATTTTCGAATAGTTTTTGTCCATTAAAGCTAATTTTTATTCTGATGCATTTCAGACAATGGCTTTTCTGCAAAAGGTTCAAATTGTACACATTTATTTAACAAATAATAATGTTATTGAAACTAAACGAGTTTCTCACATTTTATTATAAAATAGTAACAATGCACGATCAAGAATAATTGTATTTTTAGTTTCGAGATATTTACAGTAATTCACACACACAAAATATTACTGTTAAAATTTCATCTGGGGATCGATATTACGAAGATAGAATTTAGGTTAATTTCATTTCTACAAAAACATTTTAAAACATTTTAAACTTGGGTTCCTATATGTGTAAAATCATATTTATGTCCACAAAAATTAAAAAAAAAAAAGATTTTTTTAGGAATTTTGTTGCAGTAAAAATTGTTGTTATAAATAATAAATTTTCTTGAAATATTAGGATAACTTAAAAGAAAAGGTATATTTAGTTGTATCGAATACAAAAATGATACAAGAATTAAAACGAGCATGTTACTCTTAATTAAATTTTATTTAAATAAACGTACGTGTTTTTGTGCCATCTTTTTTATTATTAAACTAATTTTGCTCATTAATTAGAATTTATTTTAAGTAATAAAATTCGTAATTAGTACAAAATTAAAGAACTTACTAAGATATCAATAGTAAATCCAAATCAAGAAACTTTTACTGTTACAGTTTACTTTAGGGAACATTTGAAAACAGTGCAATAGAATCGAACTTCTCTGAAACTGTTGATGGAAGAACTGTTTTCGAGATACTCAAAACATGTTTTATTTATGTTATTTATCTTCCAGAAAATGAAATCTCTGATTGTTTGTTACTTTAGTTATTACGCTTTAATTCCAAAGCTCTCTGAAAAAATAGTCGATAACGAATATTTTTCAATAAGTATAATTTAAAGTTTCCAAATTCAACGCTGATTTCTAATAAATTTTGAAACAAAATACAAGGGCTTAATTTTTATTCTACTTATGACTAGCAATTTTTGTTGAAAATTTTAATTTAAATATCGCATATGTTTTTCTTTAATTTGTGAAAGTATGCTGTAATTAAAGTTAGTTTCTTAGAAGCCATGTTGCTTATATAAGGTGGAGGTCCTACAGAATTGGATAACAATTTTAAAACTGTTATATCTTATTGTATCGAATGTATAAACAAACGCTTCAGTTTTATTTATTTATGTTAATAATTGATTTGAATACATTAAATATAAAAAATTCATTTATTTTGTTACAATTACTAACTATTATTGATTCCGAATGTTTGTCGAGTATTTTTTTTACAGGGAATTGAATATTTTTTCGTATCGTATTTATTGATAATTACATTATCACAATTGGAAAAGTATCTCAAAATATCTTTAAATTCCGTTATTTCAGATTTATAAATAAAATTTAATAATAAATTGATAAATTAAGTGTAGTTAAAATTAATAAATGTAATTTATTATTAAATGATAAATTTAATAAAAAATAAATTATAGTTATAAAATTTATTTTTTAATTGAATAACTATTATTCATTATTAAATTTATTTACTTATTAAACTTATTTATTTATTCAATTTATTTATTCAATAAATTGAATAAATAAGCAATAAATAAAAATTAATAATAAATTGAATAAACTGATAATGAATAAATGAATTAATGATCAGTTGAATAAATTAATAATCAAACAAATAAATTAATAAATAAAAATGAATTGAGTAAATTAATGTTAAATAAATAAATTAATAAATCATAAAGGAGCTGAACAAACACAAATTTAATTAGCATAAATTAATTTTATTTCAATGGTAAATTCAAAAATCAAAAGCGATGCACCAACTAGAGGTACAATTTAAACAGTGATTTTCATAAATGACACGCCCAACTTTGAGATAACGTTCGAGTCTAATGCATGTATGACACACCCGTCACGAAAGGGTTTTAATCACCTTATGAATGCGTTATTGTTCTCTAAGTCAGTGCTCTTCCATTCGAATATATACGCGTGCCACATCTTACGTTACATGTAATTATAAGAAGAGTGTGTAGAATCTTTCAGAAAAAAAGTTGACCTCTTAAATTAAATAAAAAATTTTTTCCATTAAAACAGTACGGACATAAAACTTTGACATACCATTGAAAATAAACAATGAAGACTCAAAGGTTAGAATTTATCTTGTCTTTTAAATGATGCAGAGCTATTAACACACATTACTCATTCGAATTATTCATACATATGTATTCTTTTAAGAAACAAAATAATATGAAATATTTATTTTTGTTTTTACATACATAGAATTTTTTTTTGAAATCGTCCAAAATGATTAAACAAAGTAAATAATTAAATTAGCTATTCATTTGCTTCAAGAAATAATACGTACAATTGATTTAATACGGATATCAATGAAAGGAATAAATTTAAATTTGAACAATTAAAATGATTCAGGAAATTGATAATCTACGTACTGAAGTGAAGATGGCATTCTCAGTTGTATTGAAAAAAAATATTCAAATTTTTTTAAAGGTCATTTTCGAGTTCACTGATAAAAATATTTCCAGCAAAAAGCTATAAAGTTATTGTTTACATATGAAAACATTACGAATAAAGTTTATGAAAAATACTTACATGAATAAAATTGCATTAACGCAGACGTATAAGTATCGGAAAATTTGATTTAATCATTTATGATAAATTTGATTTTCATTACGTATTAAAAATTCAGCCTAAGGCAAATAAGAAAATATGAAACAGACGTAAATATCTAATGCGGTGAATCATGTTGTCGTAAAGTCTTAGGCTTTAGAATCCAAAGACCCGCCGTGTAGCCGGGGTTGATGTACGTTAAATCTGTCGGGGTCCAAGGTCCTCCGTTGGCATGGTGGGGATGTTAGGAGAGGGGGTGTCAGCTTAGGTGTCGTCCTCGTCACTTGACCGTGGTTCAAAATTACGAGGCCCGTCGCCAATAGCCCTCGTGTTGCTTCTAGCGCGACGTTAATAAAAACTAAAATAGGCTTTAGAATGTAATTTTTCTGGAACTTCTTTAATCGCATCAACTAATAAAGATGTATTATTGGTTAGATATTTTTTTTTGTATTTTTGAGGGACATGTTTAGTTGCTTCTGTACAATTACTATAATTTAATGTGTTCATTTTATACAACATGTAGTGGTCATACCACAGACTCGCGGCTGGCGAATTTTCGTGAAGTTGAGGGTTCGAATCTTGAAGCCACTAATGTTAAGAGAGGGAGGTGTCAGCCCAAGTATCATCCGCTTTAATTGACAGAGGTTCAAAATTACGAGGTCCTTCACCATTAGCCCTCGTGCTGATTCTAAAGCGAGATTAATAAAACTAAACCAAATCATTCAACTTGTCCTGCAACCTTTCATTTATCATCCTACTAAGGAGCTAGCCTGTTCGTGGCAGGATAGGATAGTGCTTACTTTATAAGTATGAAGGGATTAGTTTTAAGTATCTCATAGACAATACCTAGTTTTTCATTATTTACCATTAATCTGCTGATATCAAATAATTCAATCTCAATTTTCTATTTTATATATCGGAATACAAAACAGTACTAATTTAATTTTTTTTAAAAATATAAGCTTTAAACTTTTAATTGATTTAACACTGCTTCTATCAGGATTTATTGTGCATCAAATTTGACTAAAATATGTCTTTTGACACCTTTACGTATGAATGAAATCAGGAGAGCAGTTTGGTTTAATCTTTTTCAAATTTTTCCATCAATAACAATTTCAATATTTTGATTTCATTTCTTTCTTCACTGTATTTATCGTCTTCAGAATCAATCAACAATCTCAATATCTTTTATTCTCTACTTTCATTCAAATTATCTTTCTCTTCATCAGTGCTTGGCGAGTAATTTTCATAATCACTATCAATTCCATAGTGAATTTTGCGAAAAGAATCATTCGATTCACCTTCATTTTCAGATTACAAACATATATGCCTTGAAATGTATAGTCATGTTATAATTTTTTTTCATGAGTATTCATGTTGTAATGTAAATTCACGTTGCTTTGTAAGTTCATAATGTGTTTCATGTATGTTCATGTTGTGTTTCATGTATGTTCATGTTGTGTTTTATGTATATTAATAATGTATTTCATGTAGGTTCATGTTGTGTTTCATGTATATTCATGCAATAATTGTGTTGCTTGCATTATACGATTCATCGCACTATCACATGTTCCTAACGGTTTCATCATCATTAGCCATGCGGCTTTCTTAAATTATCTTTGAGAGAAACAGTGTATTTTCAGAAACATTTATAAAGAAATGAAGACAATTTCTATCAAAATAATTCACTTTCAAAAATATTCCCTGGAAAAACCACTCAATGTTTATTGAGCCTATTATCTTTACAAAGAATTCTCTCAAATGTAATAATTTTTTTTAACTTTCTCCTTAATATGCGAGATAAAACTAACATTGAAAAAGTCTATTCTAGAGAAATTAAATTCTAAAATTTTATCATCAATAAGATGAAAATAATTCTTTTATTTCATAGATGATAAAAGTTAATTTCTTTAGTTCTAAGAAAATAAATTTTAATGGGGGACGATATTACTCCATTGGTTAGCTCTAGTTTTACAAAGAAGATTGTTTTATTTAATCAAAAGGAATTTAAAGCAAAAAAAATAAAATAAAATAAAATAAAATAAAAATGATAGAAGGTTATTAAAGATGGTTCTAAGCATAATTACGTGTTCTTTGACGGCTTAAAAAAGTTTTTTTTTCTTAAGTATAGATATTATGTTTTTGTGAAAAAAGTTTGGTACACATTTGATAACTTATACATACATTTTTTTGTTTCACTTCGTCTTAAACACTTAAGAATTCCTTAAGCAATGAAAATGAGCTATTAATTTAATAGAAGTTATAATTATTGTTATTTGTTTTTTTTGAAATAAGATTTACAACAGTTTAAATTGTCAGATTCGGAAAATAAATCAAACTGTTTATTAATATATTACCGATCAAATTTATAAAGCTTCTCCACATGAAATGCTGGGAGAAATAATACATTTAATGAACTGAATAAGCTGAAATGTAAATTAGTCACTAATCACAAATAAAATTTAAATTATCTCAATGGAAATAATGCTACTTTCAAAAATACAGAAATTCTAAAGGTCAAAAGGAAGAGAAAAATTTAAAATTTTCTGTAATTATCTTAGAAAAATAACTTAATTAAAATTTTTGTAAAAAATTGAAATTTATTGATATAAATTATTATAGTTTTAAAGAATAATCTGAATAAAATGAGTATTTATTCCTTAAAACTATTTATTAGAAATATTTTCAATAAATTTACTGTACAGAAAATGCTTGGTTTAAAATAGTTTTTCGTCAAGAAATTTATGATGTGAGGAAATAAAACTAATGTAAAAAAATTTAGCATTATTTATCTCGAAGAATTCCTCAAATGATGTGTTTTTTGTTAATAGTACCTTTTAAAAAAATTAAAGTTTGCTGTCTATATACAGATATTCTTCTTTTCCTGAAATTTCTTTCCGTTTTTTTTTCTTTTTACTAATCGTATTTTTTTCAAATGTTGCAACATTCTAATTTATAAAGTAATAATCACTTAGATATAAGGAAATTAGCTACTATTTATACTTCTTGAAGCTTTGATAAAAATTTAAAGCATTGTTTTCCCTTCTACATATAGCACAAAGGATTATTACTAAATATGCAGTTTACTTTAAATTTTAATCTCTAAAATATATGTACTGCTTGCTGAAAAAGGTACTGATATGATAGATTTAAAGATAAAAATTTATAAACTTCTAAACAGTATTTGAAAAATAGCTGTGAAACTTTGTGATAATGCAACTTGATTTAATTATAAAAATATTGAAAAATAACTTTTAAACTAAATTATTTATGATAAGTCTACTATTTCTTCTGATTTATATTTGTCTAATCATTTTATTGTTTTTCAATTTTCCTTTTCATTAAATTTTTTATTGCAATTATTTTTATAAATATTATGAAATTATTCCCATTTTATTAGAAAATTTTGTTAAAATTTGTTTAATTAGCTTAGTAAGCAAACAACAAAATAAGGAAAAAACTGTAACTGTGGAAGGAAAAAAACTGTATAAATAATAATAATAATAATATAAGGAAATTGGAAGTCAAATACTAACAAAGACAGATGTTTTCTCTAAAATGAAATTATTATAATTATCCAGTACTATTGAACAAATTAAGCATGGCTATCCATAAGCTTTCTGAGATAAAAGATATATCAAAATTAATACTCTGTATTAGTGGTTTGTCACTTAAATCAGAAATAGTATTTCAGTTTTGTGATATTTAAAATCCTTTGCAGTGAAGTTAATCAGATTTGTTGAGAGAGGATATGTAGTTCGCACAAGAATTAGGGAGAACTCTGAATAGCATTTTAATAATAATTCACCAATAATTATAATGTGAATTTATGAAATGCAATTGTTTTTATTATTTGTTCTACAGAGTTAATTGTCTCAGTTAAACGTAATATGAATTAATTTGTTTCGATTTGCACTAATGGGGTATTAGGGCAGGATGATGGACATTGCAATTACGTCCCATAGTCAAACGATGAGAACAAAACTGAATTGATACCTTGCAGGAAAAATTTTCTGTAATCCCCAACATTAACATTTAACTTTGATAGATTTAACATACATCATCCCCATTTATTCAGCAAGATAGTTTGGGTGGAATCCAGATTCGAATTCCTCTGTCTTGGAAAATGATCACGATCTTAATCAGCAGATATATTTGAATAATAGAATTCTTAGTTTTATGTCCTAAGTTCTGAATAATTTTGATAGCTTATTTAAAACTTCCGGATACCAAATATTATAAGCATCTAAAAATATTTTTTAAATGTTAGAAAATAATCGATTTCATGTCATACGTACAATTATGGTCCATTTAATATTTAAACAGACAAATTATTTTACAGGAAAAATAATTTATTAAATTAATGTATATTTTTTAGTCTGCTTCTCTATAATCCACACCAACTTCCCTGCACTTGTCTTTTCATTTTTGATAGAAATTAATACCTATAAGATTTAAATCTTCAAAATATTTAAATCTTATTGGTATTAATTTCTATCATTGCAATAAAATGAAAGAAAAATTTACAATAGTTCTATATAAAGTAAAATTTATCTACTGAAAACAATTTATTAGAGTAATTTATTTTGGCCAACTCAGACGCGTAAGATAAGAATTTTTATTGACGTTTTTAAAATTCTTCAGCTATTTGAAACGGTATAGTTACCTTTTATTGATAAATATACTTTATATATATCTATTTTCTAGTGATTTTCGCTATCCATGCACATATAATTAGATTTATATTTGTTTTTTTCCTTTATAAATACATAAAAGTAAATGTAATATAAACAATTTTATGATTTTATTTATCATGCATTCCGTATATATAACAACTCTGATGTGTTCAGTTCTACAAAGGTTATTTAAACAGATATATTTTGTAATATCAACATAATTAGAAAAACGCTTCTTGTGAAACGTGTAAAGAATGAATGAGATATTTTCAGATTACAATATTTCTTAAAAATACTGCTAGTACATGGGAAAAGGGATTGTTAAAAACGTAACCATTGTTATTCAACTTTAAAAATGTTGTGTGTACTGTTTCTGTAAAACTTCTGACACAACATAAATAACGGATTTATTTTCAATATAATTGTATATTAAATATTTTATGAATACATTTATTTTCATGGGAAAAAGTACTAAATTTTTAAACTCAACAAAATTAATCTTTCATCTACCTACTTATATCTCAATTTCATATAAGAAAAGGATTTTTTTTACTACAATAATTTTTTTTGGAATTATTTTTAAAGTAATACCTAATACTTATTTATTTACAAGTATTAACAATAATAGTAAATAATTGCTTATATTTCTAAAATAATACTTTTTTTTGTAAATTTTATTATTAAATAAATTATTATTATAAACATTTAAAACTAACTAGCATATATTTTATTTAAATGTCCTCAAAGCGTGTATTTTGAA
>BMAW01129133.1:0-11503 GCA_019974015.1 Nephila pilipes | reverse complement strand
AAAAATTTCTAACTATTAAAAAACCTTGAAATAAAAATACCACTGACAAAAGTAATGTATCAAAATAGTGAATTTTTAAAATTCGCATAGATCCTAAAAATGTTATAAATATATCTATTTTCTATTTTCTTCAACAAATATTCCTATTTGAACTTTAAATTAGTTTGAATTTAAAATATAAAAATGGATTTATTCAATATTAGTAAGTCTTTTTACAGTTTCTTAGCCATTTTTCAAGACGTTACTTTTCTTGCTCAATCATAAAAACATTCAATATATATCCATGATGAATTCCCAAGAAGTTGCCGCTTATTTCGTTCAGACAATAACAGGATTCATCAGAAACTGGTAGTTTTCTTTTTCATGATACAATAGTTTGAGTCATATCCTAAAATAGGTAAGACATAAAGTAAGTTATTAGATATCAATATATAGAATACTGTAAACGTGATAAAAAAAAGTGCTACTCAACTCAACTACAGAAACTGCTATGGTTCTCGGAACAGTATTTCAAATAAGATTTCACAAAGAGATCAGCTTAAGGGGGAAATAAAAGTGATAAAATAAAAAAGTCAAACAAGAATTTTTTGATAAGTACGAAAAAGATATTTCCCCCCTTAAATTACTAAAAAATTGACCTTTTCTTTTCAAAATGCAATCGCTCAAAAAATGAAATTTCACTTACTAATTACCTATTAATCATTATTACAATGTAGAAGCATTGATCTTTATATTTTCTCATTGATATTTTAGAGTACCAAATGCTCAACATTTTGTTTTAAGATAACTTTTATTTATGATTTTCAATTTCATAATTATGAAGAAAACTTAACATTTCAATAAATTATATTTTATTTGGAAAGCTGAATTAAAATAGTAAGAATTTCAGCTGTGTTCTTCAGGTACAAGAGTAATAAACCAAATCAATTAAATAATTAATCAATTCAATAATTTTTTTTTACAAAATTAAGTAGAATGTTTTTTCTTTCGTCGTATGAAACAATGAATGAAAATAATTTTTTTTTCAAAAAATTTAGCGCATTGTAGATAATACTTATGTATATTACTAAGAATAATAAACACCCATAGTATTCAAGAATACATATTAAATATGTAAATAATTTGAAATTAAATTATAAAGCCAGTAATTTAAACAAAATTAGGACAATGTGTAATATATCAAAACCTAACGAAGAACCAAGAATATCTTCAGAAAAAAGATCTCAGAAATTACATTCAAAAATTCATAAAAAGAAACTCTAAGCTGTCTTAGACTTGATACTAAGAAAAGTATGTTTATACTGGTACTATGAATTCAATCCATCATATTTCAGAGAATTAAAATTTAAAAAAAATGGTTTCAAATCAAAATAATTATACATCCTAAAACGAAACATCTATTCAAACAAAGAAAAAAAAGAAAAAAAGGAAACAAATTTATTGAAATTAAAATAGCTGTGGCTAAAAAGAATTAAAAATTCTTTTACTACATAAGAAAACAAAATTGATATATTTAAAATACCACTGACAAAATACCACTGACTACAGGCTTCTATATATTGATATCTAATGTAATTATTACAAAATGTAACGATATACCTTTTACCTCCAAACAATTTGATTGATCGGTCGATTGATTTTATGAAATAAAAATTGTTTGTTTAAATTTTCTTATTCCAGAAATTTAACAAAGGATTTTTTAAAACCTTTATACCTTTAAAAAAAAGATACTTAAAATATTTTTTCTAATAATACAAAAAATTATAGAAAATAGTTAAAATTCAAAAATCTATACAATGAAAAGGATCTAATTAAATAGTCACATTCTGGTGACGAAGTTTTTAGTTAAAGTTGTTTTTTGGAACATTTTATGAACCACAAATTTCATTATGAAAATATTAGATTTCGTAAAGTATTACCATAATTATAAAGTAAATAATTATAAATCCAAAAATTTATATATACGTATAGTACTTACACACAAAACACACACACACACACACACACACATATATATATATATATATATATATATATATGTATAATTTATCTGATCTACTGTTAAACGTTTATTTATACAAGTAATAGATTAATTTACTTTTACGTCCCTTATGATAAACTTCTATTAATAATTAATTATTAGTAAAGACAATAAATAAATAACTATTTCTAAATTTCTAATAATATAATTAAATATAATGTACTTCTAAAATAGAAATATTTTAAGAGTTACTCCAGAAAGTTACCTTATTAATATGAAATTTAAAGTAGTCTCTCTTCTCATAAAATGCTAATAACTTTATTATCCATAGCTTTCAATTGTAAGGTTATATATTCAGCATCATATTTACTTTTATCAGCTTGAATTGGGTTGAAATATAATGGATAAAAATATGTTATCAAATCATCTGTATTAGTGTAATTATGTTAATAATAATTTCAATACATGTTTGCCAATCTATACTTGCTTGTCTTTCTTGGGAAATACCGATAATTTGCTTAAATTTTTATCATCATATTTATTAATAGTTTTCTTTTAAGTACAGTATTATTTAAAGAATTAAATTTATCATGATAAATATAAGCTTTAATATTATAATTCTTGTTAATAATTATTCGTATTTTGACCAGATCAACTGTGTTTGTCGAATTAAAAAATTCTTAAAAATCATATCTATTTATAACAAATAAATCTATTTTCTTTCTATTTGTAATAATATCTAAGCTATTTTTAATGATAGCAGTTTTTTTTTAAATTTAGTAATAATACCTTTTATAACTTGAGTAATAATTTACTTAATTGCATAATGTAAATATATACTTTAGTCTCAAATCCAAAATTAAAATAATTGGTATCCTTTTCATTTCAAACACCAAAAAGGAAATATCAGATTCCCTTAAAATCTATAACATACGAATAATTCTCCAAACACATATAAAAGCGAAAATCACTAGACATAAAACTAATTAGTGTAATAACCAATAATGTAACCAAAAATTACCACACTCTGAACCTAAAATGGTGATTTATCAATGATATATAACTTGTCATTACTGTACAATACCTGAAATAGGCAAAATGTACGAAAATTGCCTTTTTGCCAGTCACTAAATTATAATTTTCTTTCAAAACCATGTTCTTATTTAGAAAGATGTAGAAAAATCCAAACTATTAGCTAAATTTATCTACAATATGAACTAAAATTTCAAAATTTATATACAAAAAACGTAACGCTAAATTCACAAAAATAAAACAAAAAAATTAATTCATCTAGCTAAATCTATTAATATAAAAATTACATAAAATTTATTCTGTTAATTTTAATAATCACAACACAAATCTAGAATACATATAATGAAATATAAAAAAAAATACGTTAGAAATGTATCAAGCATAAATGTAAAGCTGACAAAATACAACACAACTATAAATAAAAAAAGGTATATAAAATTCTACATTATAATAAAAGATAAAGAAATTTAATAAAAAATGTAAAATAATTGAAGAAAGTAGAAATGAAAATGTAAAGCAATTAGAAATAAATAGAATCAATAATGTCTTTAATATATCTAAAAGGTTTAAAACGCAACAAATATTTCCCATGAATAAAATTATTTGATAGTATTTTTCAAAAATTCATACAGCAAGACAAAACACATAATATTTTATATAATTATATAATTATTGATGCTCATGTGTAAAGGGTGTGACAACACTCGATCTTTGTTTGAAGTGTCATCTATAACGAGATTGATTAGTGCAGGCAGTTGATGGACAGACTCCGCCGATGTCGGTGTACAAAAATATACCATGACGGGCGTACTGTGGTGTTAACCAAGGACAGATGGCTCCACCTCATTCAATTTCTGTCATTCCAGATGGACACTAGTAGTTATTGTGTTGAGACCTAGGAACTTGAACATGAATATTATAATACATTTAAATGAATTAGAGTGCATATATTTGTTAGAATTAAATGTTATTTGTTTTGTCAATGTATGACGTCAGTTACTAGGAATGGGAATGGGATGAAACTCACTGCAGTACTTACCATGGAATTATCATTTTTTCTTTTTCTAGAAAAAATTACAGACCATACATTAATATTTTTATTTTTTTCCTCATTCCTTTTTCGAATTTTTTGATCAATTTCCAGAAAATTATCATCATTACTTTTTCAGCTTTGAAACCCTCCTCTCCTTTTTTGGAATAGATCTACTAGAAGCAACCCATTATTCAATATTTTCTAGTTCATAAGGAAAAATGCTGGTGTCATCGATGTTGAAAACTTTACTCAAAATAAGATGCGACAACAATTAAATTTTCATTTCGCATCAAACAGCTGCAAAATCAAATCTGACCTATGAATCAATGTCAAATTTGTTTAAGCGCCTCTTGATAGATGAAAATCTAAGTAATAACAACAACTTTACATAATTATGCCATATGTAGTGAAAAACACGGACATCGTGAACCACAATCGTCCTAATTTTTCCTATATTTTAACTATCATAGTGAGAAGTCCATCATTATTTCCTGACGCCATTCCAATTTAGCTTCCAATTTATGTAATCCGCGCATTTTAAATATTCTCAGTTAACCGTTCATGTGCTTCAAAGTAGTAGGAAAAGATCCTATTAGACTTTCTGTATCCCGCTAAATTACCCAAAGATCCCTCCATCCAATATCCCGTGATCTGGTGAAATCGTGCATATAAATTCCAAGTTGGGAGATCTCTCTCTCATTGACTTTAATCACAATGGAAAAACTACGCACCAATTTGCATTACGTAATTCATGGAATAAATGGCCACCGCTATCACCATGTAATTGCCTCTGTCTCTCTTGTAAGATTAATAAATTTGTAATTCAAGATTTTAAAGTTTCTTCATTATGCTTGGACGAATGGAAACCTTTTTAAAATGGCCAATAGTTTTTATTTAAAGAAAACGTTACATATAACACTAACCTCCCTCCCTCCATATGTATGTATAATATTATGTTGTATTGCTCTCTCTCTCTCTCTTCGTGTTCTCAGAACATCATAACCAATGATACTTAAGAAATGACAAATATTTATTTGTCTAAACTGGAAATTGGGAAAAGATTATTATGATACAATTTTTGCACACTTTATTAAAGCTCCAGCAGAAAAAAAATTGCTGTGTATCAAACATCTCTAAGCTGTCATTCTTAAGCTTTTATTTATTGTTCTCTATAATTAGCTGTTAGGAAGTTATTTTGTCCTTAGAGATAAACAAGAAATCCTTTCAAGAAGAATATCGACCAAATAAAAAGGAAAAAAAAAAATAGAAATAACCTGAACAAAAAAAAAGATGGCTCTTCAGTATGATACCACCTTTGTTAAAATAATTCGAAGAAAGACCAACGATAAAAGCGAGTAAAAATGTTTTACCCTGGAGAAGAGGCAAAAAAGATTTGTTTTTAGATACGTGTTATGTCAGCGGGTCTACTCGTCTTTCATAAAAGGCCCAATATTAGAAGAAAGTGTTTCTTTGTTTTCCTATTGCTTGTGGTTACATTTTGTTTAAATGTCATACAACTTTTGTACTATGAGAATACAAAATACATTTATTTCATTGCCCAAAAATATATAATGATTCACAACCATATTAATGCATTTCGGAATTTAAATTGTAGTACGTAAAATTATTACTTGTTTGCAGCAAAAGAAGAAAGTCTTTAATGTCTGCATCCAAAATAATTTTTCCTTTCATATCGTGTATTTGGAGTGAGTGACTGCATTTTAGTGGCGCAAGAGCCAGGTGAGGCCATGCAACGCCAAATAAAGTAAAGCTGTGATCTAGACATGTGAAAAATTTAAAAAAGATATAAATTAGTTGACAAGAAGAGTCGAAAACAGAGACGGATAGCTTGGGTATCCAGTAGGAGTGTCACCCGTGTTTTCTAAAGACAGTAGAAGATCAATAGGGTGACTCGGGGTCATGATGCCCACCCTTACATGAAGAAGGCAAGCCTCTGAGTCCCCTTAATATAATACCCAGGGGCAGTGTGGCCACCTATACAACCCAGATACTGCGGACCCAATTTAGTCACCTCCTACGACATGCTTGAGATATAGTTAGACTATTCTTTCATACCCGGTTACCACACGTGCGTCATATATATGGAGGACGCAGTTTTAGTAAATATTTACTTATATACATAAGAGTATTTTTAATTGAATTGGGTTTTTTATTGTCATATAATCAATTATAGAATAAAAAAGTTGAGACCCTTTTCGGAGATTTACAGGAATAAAATTTCACCTTTGCTTGAATATATAATTACTGTTCTTTTTTACCAGACCATGCAGATTAAAGTTAAGAATGTATAATATTTGGTATTAATAATAAATAATTTTCTCCCTTACTTTTCTCCTATTGATTTAAAACAAAAATTTGTAATATGCTCACATATTTTAACAGAGTTACTTTCTTGAACAATTATCTGAATAATAATAATATTTTAAAGGAATGGTTTCTTCCTGTTATTGAACCAATAATAACTTATGGTGCGGAGTTTGATGGGAATACTTTATTTAATCAAATGTACTAGATCTCAATATACTGGACAAATTTATCCCCCTTCACACTTTTAAACACTTATGATCGGATAATTCCATCTAATCTTATCGAGGATCCTACCAAATCAGAGATATAAATATATGGTTCCAGGATCAATCTCGAGAGTGGATACACCGTGTGCATTTTCTTCCGTGAATGCTTTCAAAACTACACATTTTCAAACTTGATTCCTTTAACAATGGCTGCCAGGAGAAGATTTTTGCTACCAGTTTCTCCGTCTAGTAAGTAGTCAATAATAATATAAAATCAATTTCTTTTCTAACATCCTATCATCAATCTATTTTCTTCAAAATATCGATAATAAGCCTCAATGTTTTTATTACATGAAATCATAATTTTCCCATTATAAAAAATTCTACAATCTTCACTGGATAAAATATCAAATCAGTATTACTATTAACGACATAGTGGATCGCTTAGCAAAAATGACAACTTTTTGTTGTGAGGCTGATAGTATTCCTGGTCTCAGCTCCTTCATCACAAACACTTTTATCTGAAAACCTTCACCGGGAAGTACGAACCATACATATCGTTAATTATTAAAATGGAATGTGAAGGAAAAAAATTTGATAAAATCAAATTATCTTCATTGAATTAAAATTTATTGAAAATTTATCTGTCCAGTTACTTAATTTTCTGTACCATAATTAAGTTTATTACAAACTATTGTTTTAATTAATAGAGTTGTAAAAACGATTGTTTGTATAAGGAAATTTTCAGTATTAAAGGAAATGCTCTCGAATTGCTTATAACTAGTGTTACGTTAATAAATGCAACTAATGGTATTAAGTAAAATCTCAAACGTCCTCAGTATTGTTATCCATTAATAATTCCCCGAAGGTTATTTTTTCTCAAAGGTTGGTGAAAATCATTTAAACTAAAATCATTTTCTCTACCTGAGTAATAAAAAAATGAGTAAATCAAGTTTTATTCCTTTTATTGACTGACTTTTTGCATCTAATTTAAAGAAATATTGGATTGATTAACTTGGTTTGAAATATTTTATTGCTAAAAAGTAAAATCGCCAGAGTGAAACATTATTAATATTTATTTACTTTTAGCTTTTATAAAACATTCAAATGTTATTATACAAGCATAAAAATACTGTTGATATATAATATTATGAGGTATTTATAAGATATACTTTTGCTATCTAATGATATTTTAAGATACTTTTTTCATTATCTAAGTTCCTAATTACACATTTGAAAATGATTCTAATAAAAAGAAGAAAAAAATTCTAACACAATGCTTGATTATTTCATAAATAATCTTTCACAAAAATTATAAGTTAAAGATCTCAAATAAATTATTTGTTTTAAATTTCAATTCTTTTCACATATATAGTTTATTAAATTGGAACGATTAAACTATTTTTCTGCGAGTAAGTAAATCTGTGTGATTACGCATGTTTTCTCGCATGAGATAACTCACTTCATCTATGAGACCACAACTCATTAGATTGTTGTGCAATGACAGGACTTTTATGCCCCCTATGAACTCTTTTCTATTACCTTTAATCATATTATGTGTTTGTGTTATGCTTGTACCTAAAATTATCCGTTGTCTTACATTTATTGCACAAAACAGTAACACATTTAATGCTATTATTTACTTCTGCAAGCAGTTTGTGGCCGTGGTAGCTTAGCGGCCTGCAATTGGCGCTGAGTTATGAGTTCGAAAACCAATGCCACTATAGACACGTCATGTATAGCTTATGCACATTATATCTGTGGAGGTTCAAAGTCCTATTGTTGTTGGGGTGTGGAAGTTTAGAGATGGGGTGCCAGCTGAGGTGTCGTCATCGTCACTTGACCGAAGTTTAAAACTACGAAGTTCTTTACCAATAGTCTTGGTGTTCCTTCTGAATGCGATGGTAATAAGCAATTTAAATCCCTCTGCAAGCAGTTGTAACATTTATTTCATTAGTTCTTAGCTTAACAGTTGACTTAATTTTTAAACTTTCATTTTATCCTTAGAATTATTATTTATTATTTTTTTTATTTTTAAAGAATTTTTGGATAAGTTATTTTTAATATTTCATTTTACTGGGTTTCTCTTTATGTTATACTGAATATTCCCATTTTATTAGTTTTTTTTCATTATTTATAATCAAATATTATTAGTACTTCTTATAAATTAACATTTCAATAAAATGAATTTTCTTAAATTCAAAACGTTTGCTTATTTAAGTTATAGCAATACATTAGATTATATATTTTCTTCCGTCTACCAGTAATTGAATTTAAAAGTATTAGGATTTTTGTCAGAAAAGTAATGATAAAATAATTATCATTGTAAATAAGGAAGGAATTTAAGCGCTTATTCTATTAAATGATATCCTTACGAGGCTTCTGCGAGTTACATGTTCTAAAATGATGCGGAATAAAAAGAAAAACTCAAATATTTCCAACAAACCGTATGTGATAACTGCTTCTGTTCAAACATAACAACACACAACAAAAGTTCGAAAATATTTTTACATATTCTATTAACACTCTTTTGTAGTAAAATGTCGAAACTAGTTTTAATACTGAAATCAATTTAAAGAAACAATATTTTTACAATATTTTACATGACTTTGTTTATTCAAACTGTTACGAACATGAGAGGGCGCTTCCCTATGGCGGTTCTCTTGTGAAGGAAAAGAAACATTTACAGAAATGTCTTCAGTCAGCAAGGGAGTTTAAAGTAATGACCCTTTAGCCTTTACAACAGATTTGGTGACTATTTTGTCGACATGGAGAGAAGCTTAGCTACTTTGGTGACAAATAGAAAAATCAAGAATCTGTAATGACCTAGACGAAATATCGATTAAAAAGAAAGTTATGGACTTTTCGTGAACTTCAGGTGTGACGTCATGTCCGGCTGGAAGAGGTATAAACACTCCGAGAGTCTAAGAAGCAGGAAATCAGTCTGTCCTTGGAGTCTTAGATGTGGAGGTTGATAAAAAAATCGTCTGGAAGCTTTCGCATTTGGAAGTGAAGCATGCCGAGGGAATTTGAGAAGAAACAGTGTGATTCTTCCGGGAATTATAGGAGCCTGCACTGGAAGTGCAGAATATAACTACGGAAGTTGTCCGTCGTAAGGTGAATGTAGTAAGCTGGTGAGGTGAATGTTGCTGATACGTTAGTGACTGTCAGTAAAAGACCTGTTTGTTCCTGTATCTATGTCACTATCTGTACAAATCATGTGTTTTCTATTGGTGCTGTTAATATCCAAGCTCTGCTGCTTATATGTTGTCTTACGAATAAAGTGTCATTTGTCATTATCCTCCGTGTTGAACTGATTTCTCTCCCAGTATGTATGTATGAAAAAACATTTCATTCCAGTTCAAACTTCATATTCGTACTTAAAACCACTTCCTATCATCCGATCGAGCTAAAACTTTACATACACGTGAAACTCTGAAAACAATACAATACTATGTAATACTGAAACAGTGACAGACTGGGGGGGAAGGGAGAAAGCTTTGCACTCAACAACATTCAATTGAGTTGAAATTTTACAAACACATATAGTTAACATAATTCATTTTTTGTTTTAAATTATCATGCTAAAATAAATTAAATAAGTGACAGTAAAAAAAATGATCAAGCTTTTATTTAAATATAGAATACATTTCGTCGTAGTAGTATTATTTTATATTAACAAACTTAACAGCGTTGCACCTAACATCAAATTGATTTGAAACTTTACACATACATTTGGATCACGTAATTTCTTTTTATTTTGAAATTTCCCCACACAAATGAATCAAATAAATGTAAGTAAAGAAAAAAAATTAATCAATCTTTTATTTAAAATTGGATTACCTTTATTTTTCGTAGGCTTATAACAAAAGCAATAGTAGTAATTTGTGATTTTATATAAATTTAATCATTAGAACTATATACTATATACTAGAACTATCTACTATCATTAGAACTTCTAGCCTATATCCTCTATAACTCATAATTTAATCATATATACTGTGCGAGATTTACCAAATTCAACACTATGAAGAATACATCCCAACCATGTAAAAACTTCACAGTGCATATATTGCGATAATACATGCAAATTATTAGTACTTCTGGTCAGGCGCGCATAAAGAGTGACTGCACCACCAACAACAATAACTGTATCAAGTGAGAATAGAAGATTGTTTTGAAGTACTGCAATTGATTTTACGTGAAGCGGCTTTACGTGAGCAGGTTCAGTATGCAACGAAGAAAAATACAAGTATTATTCCAGCACTGTCTAAATTCGATGGAGGATCAATTGTTGCTTTTAAAAAATGTAGATTATCCTTTCAAAAAATCCGTGATCGAATGGGACATAACAAAGAAAAAGTGATGTCGAGGTAGAATTGATGGATGCAGGAGAGAATGACAGATCAAAGGCATCGATTTACCCATCTAGTTGTAACACAATATGTGGTAATTACCATATTATGTGCATGACAATGATGCATGTCTGTGACTTGTAATAAACCGTATCACAACATTTAAGATCTTCTATACAACAATCTCTGTTTTCACGTACCATTAGACGTCCTTTGCAGCACATTGAAATGTCAGCTAGGCCTCCATTGCTGCGATTACCTTTGACTCAAAACCACAAATCTTTGAGCTTGCCATTGCATCTGCAACCCCAGGATGGTCGGAATAGAGTCTAGAGACACTGTGGAGAGAAATTTCTTAACGTGCTGTATCGCTATGCTGTTCAAACATCCGGTATTAACGTTTGTGTTGCTTTTGGAACCATCTGCCATGCCCTCTAATATACATCGCCAGTACAATGGTAAACCAACGTTATATTTATGTACTCCCTTAACTTAAGGGCTTGCCTGAGAAAATATTCCATCAGAACATTGCCACCCGTGGTACGTAATATTCAAGACTTCATCACCA
>BMAW01129127.1:0-14718 GCA_019974015.1 Nephila pilipes | reverse complement strand
TATATATATATATATATATATATATATATATATATATATATATATATTATTTTTGTTTTTATCTTATTATTTATCATCCCGTTTTTATTATCTTTGTTAAAAATTTAATTAATTGTCCAATTTTTCTTATAGTGTTAAGACTTTCCGACAGATGGCATTGCTATCCAAATCTGATTTTTAATTTCCACGTCCACTAACTTGGTGGAATTTTTATACTTAACTTTATAATATCTCGTTTATTTTCTTCTCTTTTTTAAAATTTATTTTACAATATTCTTAATATTTATTACATTTTCATAAGGGTCTTCATCTTTCTTTATGTTTTTTTTTTTTTTAATTACTTTTTCAGCCTTTATATTTTATACCTATTTTAATTTAATTTTGTTTCTTTTCAAGAATGTTTCTTTTTTTCTTTTAAATTTTACTTCTATCCTCTTAATCTTGTACTTTATATATCGTATCTCTTTGGAACTTTTAGTGATTAATACTTTTGAATGAAATTTTTGTGTTTCTCATAAAATTTAATTATTACTTATTCAATATCTACTTTAGTAAAATTTTCAATTCTTATATTGAAGATCTACGTTTGTTTGTTTGTTTGTTTTATAGAAAATTATGTTCAATTTTTCTTTTGAAGTTATAATCTTAATAGATAGCTATAGTTTCATATTAAAAAATTTCTAATTTTCTTGTTTTCTTAATTCAATAGAAAGTTTAAGTTAACACAGTTTCAATAGAAACTTTAACTTTGTTCATGATTTTATAAATTAATCCCTGAAGTAATAATTTGTGCGTTTATTCTGGAATAAACCGCATCAACAGCTTATTGGTAATGAGAGTGTTAATTAATTTATATTCCATTCTTTTGCACAACTTTAGTTTCTATTCTTTTTGTTTTTTCATTTTCTGTATAGTTATTTATTTTATTTGCTTTCAATTCACTATTCTTTTAAATTTACACGATCTTTCTAAATTTATCTATAACATTAACTTTGTCCTGCCTTAAATATCATTTTTATATATAATATTTTTTATTGTTTCTATTTATTTTAAACTTATCATAATAATAACCTGGTGTATAGGGCAATTTAAATTAATAGATTAATAATTGTTTGTTTTCTTCTGTGTTAATTTACTGTGTTTATTGGAAACTTTCACACTTACTTTAATTTTTATTTGCTCTTTATATGGTATATGCTATATATATTTACATATTAATATTTTTGTATATATTTATTTTTTCAATATATTTAAATTAACTTCATTTCAATTTAGCTTTAAAGTATTCTCAATTTTTAAAACTTGTTTACTTCATTCAGGATCATTTTTAAGAAACGTATTCTCAGAAAAATTCCATGAGTATTTGATTCAGCAGTTTAATGACGTGCATCAAAACGTTTCAACGAATACTGCAGCTCCAGAATCTATTTTTAAGAAAGCTATGGAAACACTTATTTTCTAAAAGAATCGTACTTTTATTTTAAAACATCTTTATATTTAGCTTAAGCCATAGTCTATTCTAGGTTGTTTAAAGGCATAGACTTCATCATTTTTACAGAAATAAGACATTTTTAGCAAGAAATCTATAATTTTAGTCTACTTGATATCAATATTTTTTGGAAATATGTGCAAGAAATTTATCGAAAACACATGTAATACAATACAATTAAAACTGCTGATTATGCTACGAATATCTAAGTAAAAAAATGATAAAATCTTCAAACAACTTACATGTTTCTAAACAGCTTCTTCATCTTCAAATTTGATTTAATTCTAAACAGCAAAGAACAGGAATAAGAACTGGACACTAAATAGTGAAGAAAAAACGGATTTTTGTCACAAACATTGCATTCATTAAACAATATAACTTTCATTCAATCATAAAAAATAAAACGACTTTAGAAATAAAATCAGAATAGAATCTACAAAATAATCAATTACAATCAAAGGGCATTTGATTACAATCAAAGGGCAAAGGGCTACTCAAACATTTGTAGAATAAAGTTTTTATTTTAAGAACATTACAAGAATCAACTGTTAATAAACGGTAAGATAATATTTTAAATCAAAAACTAACATAATATTTCCAATGAAACGTTACTAAACAGTAATATATTTATATATTGTTTCATTTCATAAAACTATGTAATTAAAAAAAAATTAAAGTTACTCTTTTAAGACTCACACTTTACATTCTTTCTAAAAATTGAACTCAAAGAACATATTTTAAACTTTTATAATAATAAAAAAAATTATTATTGGGAACAGAATTGAAAATTTTCAAAAATCAATTAAAATGTCAACAAATCATACAGAAACTTAGATTGGTGAAACTTTTCACTGTGAAACTTTTACACTATTTTTTTTCTAAATTTATGTCACATACTTTCCAAACATATTATAGCAATTCTACACAATTTGACCTCTTAAAAAGATTTTAAGGCTACGAGGTTAATATTTTTTCCTTGATATCGAGTTTCCAAAATTGAAATTAAGTTTAAACAAAATTATTGGATCCGAGCAGCAATTGCCAGGAGACATTTGCAACTATTCATCACGTATAAACAGTTAGCAATACTTAACGATTTTCAGAAAGTTCCTTCTGTGATGGAAATAACAGTTTATTCAGCGGAGTATAATATTTATTTCAATATTTTTCATTTCATTCGTGCGCAAACATAGAAAAAGGATTTAGCTCAAACACAGCTTCCGAGGTTTAGGATACATAAATGTGATCTTTTACACTTTCTGATGCTATAGGACTATAAGAGTACAAACATACACAAAATTGTTTTCTTTACTTCCAAACTATAATTTATTGTAAATACAATGTAATTTTGAAAGTAAAACACCTTTCATGTGCATTAATAAGTAACTGACTATCACTAAAACTGAAATTTCATACATACATTATTTTTTTGAAAAAACGAACTACAAAAAAAATCTTTTTTTTTTTTTTATTTTTTTTAAATGAATTGCATTTCTTGATTGAAAAATAAAATGATTTTTCTCCTTATATCGTTGCTGCTAATGTTTGACAAAAAAAATGATAATGATTTTGAAAACGGAATTGAAGCTAATTTTGCACTTGAGAACAAAGTTGCACAGAGAATACATCAAATTTAAGAAACGTGTTCCACTTATGTAATGTTTTATTTAATACCATACAATAAGATGTATTCAATATTACATTTTATTATTTCAGTGCATGGGAAATTCATTACTGGAACAAAACTTAAAATGAAATTTATACAAAAATTTAAAATATTGTATTCAAAGTGTTACAGGAAAACTGTAAAAAAACATCTCGCAATGTATAACGTAATAGTATTTGTTATCTATGTAATATTGTAAGCGAAAATATAGGTTTTGTGGATCATTAATGATAACAAAAACATATTACATAAATTAATGAATTTTAATGAGCATGATAATTGAACAAAAACACAACTCTATAAGAAATAACCCATTTTCACTAATGCTAAGTAAACATTTTAAATGGTTTTTATTTTATTCATTGAAACCAAAATAAACGTATGCCTGTTTGTGTGATTCAAAGATGACGTTTTTATTTCTCAACAAAAATTATATACATTAATCATTTGTACATACACTGCCAAGTAGCAAATTAAAATGCTGGAATTATGAGTGAATGGGGCTAATTCAGTTGGAGTGCTGAGCCCAGTTGGGCACTGACTATCTTTTTGTATCGACTGTGTGAGCTGGTTTTCTTCTTTTTTTTTTACGTTTGTGTAAAAGTAGATTAAAATAGTGGTTTTCAAGGGTTTTATATTTAGAATTTGGATATGCTTGAAATTTTTTTTAATAAATTTAAATTTAAATGAGATCATTGCATGCGAATTATGAAAGGAAAATCAAAATTAAAGCATTTAAATTATTTCGGTTCATTCTGTCTTTCATCAGTATTTCAAAGGAAGTGAAGTATGGACGGTAAGTCTACGAAATTGATTGGCCGTGAATGTATGTTAGCCTTACGACTAGGTGCGGAGCACTTTTGACTTACATTTCAGTTTGTGTTTGAAATTCATTTCAGAGAAAGTTGAATTCTGATTTGACTGGTGAAACTAGACTTGGCGTAAACCAAGAAGGATATTTCTTGGTTCTATGTAAGAAGATTTGGTTTGTATTTTTCAATTTTGTTGAGAGTTATTAACTAAGTTGTTTTTAATATTTTTGGATATTTTAGTAATTAATAATTTTATAAAGTGATAGATTAGGGATGCTCACAGTTGAACAATTTCCAAATACCAACTCGCAACTTTAATTTGTCTATTAAAAGAATTTTGAATTTTTTTCTGTTATATTAATATTTGTTGTACAGATAATTCCTGAAAAGCAAAGCTTGGTTTAAGAATCAAACTATACTTAAACATTTAGATTGTATGATTTAATTTGGTTTGCCGAGAAATAAGGGTGTAGAGTTTAGAGCGACAACTCAAAATTTTTCTTTAACTTTTGTTAAGTATTGTCAGAGAGTGAGGAGTTTATCCAGAATTATTTATATGCATTAGGTTTAGTTGAACCAAGGGAGTTTATTTTCTTCATGGCAGATATTCGAATCGATATTATTTCTTTTCGTGATGAAGGCTGCTTCGTTTTTCTGAATTTAAAGCAATTTTCCAGTGCTTAAATCAGTTTTTGAGGGCTGATGAATATCTACTGATGGTGTGTACAATGGGTTTTGGAATTTCGTGATGTTCGAGAATTGTAGAGACATCTGAATATACCGTAGGTTTGAGTTACATTTTAGGAGATGTCATTTACAAAAACACCGAATAAAATTTATGAGATAAAACTACCCTGAAATACTCCTGAAAGCATATTATTCCTGAATGAATATTATTCCTGACTGTGAATTATGGAATTTAAATTATGATAAAAATTGTTGGGAAGTTTTTTTTATTATAACAATGACCAGGTATACATCTATGGTTGATTGAATTTTATGAAACACTGGGTAGATATATTCGTTAAATCAGAACATTTGATGTCCAGCGAACAGTTTCCGGCGTAAACCAAGCTATTCTATGGAGGATGTTACTTTTGAGAGGTGTGTGTTTGGTCGAATGATTATGGTTTTTCAGTGACTTTGATTACAGTAGGTAGAAATCATGTAGATTTGTAATATATTCCGAGAGAACCGAGGCTCTTCGAAGTTTGAAGATAAGAATGATAGCTTTTTTCAAATTACTTCCAACATGAGGAACTAAATGCCAGAATTAGGAAACTAGATTTCGATTCAAATAGAAATACGTTACGTGCTGATCTTATTTAACTTAGAATTTATTGCGGGAGTGATCATGATTGGTAGGTTTAAATCGTTCAAAAAATCTAACGGCTCCAACTTAAAAAAGTAATGTATACAGTTGAAAGTAAGGTCATAAATTAGAACTGAAATGCGGGTATTTTGGAAAAACAATTCAATTTAAAATGTATTTGTGTTATTTTCAGTAGATGCAAAATTCTATTTTAAGCCAAACACCTCCATTATTTCTTATTTGTAATCTCTGTTAACGAGAGCTCGCCCATCATTTATCATTTTAACGACCAATTCCTGAATTCCACTCTCCAAATATTATCCATCTCTTTATTCATCTTTATTTTATCTTTCTACAGTTGCTGTATGTCATTGAAATATTCGTATCTTTCTTGGTCGAGTTAACCTTTACGTAAAACCTCCGATCAATCCAAATAAATGTTCATGATTACAGAAACATATATTTCTTATTCCGACTTTTTTCTAAATTTTAAAAGTTTTATTCCCATGCGATTTCTCTCTGCGATGGAGAGAAAGAACTCTTGAGACTTTTGGTTGTACAAAGTAACTAAATACAAATCCGATAATGTATACAAGAATTATATAAACTGTTTTTGTAAAGTGGATCCCTCTATCATCAAAAACACATCAATTGAAGGTGATATTCTCAAAAGAAGAGAAGGAAGCGACGTCAATTGTCTTTTCGGGCTATCAATTTTGTTTTATTTGAACGATGACAGGATGAAATGTTCTTATAAAAGTAATGCACCACAGCATTTCACAGCTCAATGTTTGTAAATTCAGTCCAATTATTTTCTTCTTTCCATATGTATACAAGCGACGCAAAGAAGACAAATATTTCCTAATTTCTTATTATAATAATGGAATACTGCAAAAAGTTTTAAAAGGATCTTAATTGTTCCTCACCTTAATTGGTGAACTGTTACTTCACATTCAAACAAAAAAAATTCCCCTCTCTATATATTCGGTATTGTGGTAAATAGGGAGATATTTATATAAACGCTATCAATCTAGCACTTAGAAACTAAGACTTCATATTTTTAAAACTGCATGAACGCTATTATTTCTAAATACTTTCATCGACATTTATATCGCCAAAAGTACTAATATAATATCGATCACATCAAGAAGCTTGTTTTAAGATGCAAATATTGGCGATTTGTTTTAAATTATTGAAATCGCATCAATTTTTAAATTTCAAAGAAATTTATTCTGTGAATATTCTAATCACACGCATCGCAATTTGACTTTACTCTTCACATATATTATCAGAAAAAAGCATTCTTATAAAATGATGAAGAAATGTCATTGAATGTTAAGGCCTAGAAATACCAGAAATAGATCATTACAAAAATTTCCATATTTAACATCGTGTTTTTAAATAAAATTAGTTTTAAAAGACAGATTGCAAAAATTCTATAAATAATCTACATTCATATATTTAGGATAGTTAAACATTTATATATCTAAAATCTATCAAAACAATATAAAACAAATTAATGTAGGAAAGCAAAAAAAAAAAAAAATGTAATGAATTAACTTCAAATTTAAACCAAATGCTTAAATTTTTGTGACCTTTTATCCAATAACCATAAATTAAATTCTGCGATTAAGTTTAAATACAAAATTCTTATAATATAGAGTACGGCGAACTCATAACAACAAAATTTGAAAGAAATATTTCTTAAAAATATAAATTATTGTATCAAATCTAATGCTGCTAAAGTGTAAAAAATATCTTGTAAGAATACAAAATATAATAATATTTAGGAATTAGGTGAGAATCTGAACTAAAATTGAAGTTTTGAATTCCGTTTAGAAAACAGGATTTTAGTAGATAACTTAAAAAACACAATTACATCTCTGGGAAAATTAACTTATTCCGACTTATTCTAACAAGGCTGGGTAAATGATGTATTTTTTATTTATTCAAACCAATATAAAAATATATATGTGTCGATTCTTATGTTGCAAGCACTTTTATAAATTAAATTGATACACAATATCCTTTTGTGCTTACACTGCCAAATCGAAATTCAAAATGGCAGAATTCTGAGTGAAACAAATTATTCAAAACTAATGACGTCACGCTCAGAACTTGTATAATTAAGGACACATTGCGCAGGAGAGCCCCGATTTGTCGATTTCCATTTACAACTAACGTATCATAAGAATAGTATTAAATCATAATTTTTGGCTTTATTTAATTTCTCTTGGCGATACCACGCCAAAAAATTGCTACTTATGCCAAATGATTCCAGTGTGCTGCCTTCAAAAATTGTTTATTACTCCATAAATTAAAAAAAAAAATGAGATAAATTTTAAATTTTCCGAAAGGTTCACTTTTTCCGAATTTAGATTTATAAAAATTTTTTTTACCTACATCCTTTTGTGAAATCTCTCTTCTCTGGGCGTAATCAAGTAAAAAGAATGCTCAAATTAAAAGGTTTTCATTACGAAAAATATATTAATCTCTCGAAGACACCAACAGACACGAATCTTTAGAAAGTAAAAATTGACTTAATAACATAATCATTAACTTTTATCGAGCTAAATATAACAAACTTCCCTCAGTCATTATTCTGAATATGATTCAGTCTAATATAATCTAAAAGAAATCGAAGAGGATTAACTTTTCTCTTGGAAAGGAATTTAAAATAAAAAAAAAACATTAAAATCTGTGCAAACATACTGTGATTAATATTTTTCATAAGTTAAGTTAAAACTTTTATTTTTCTGGAAGTGAATAATATGATATTTTAAATAAAACTTGTATTGTGTAACTTTGTATTAACTTTTTCAAGAAATTCCATACATGCATAAGAAAATTAAATTTGATATATTAAAAAGATTACGAATTAATTCCTTCAATGTATATGCAAAGGGAATAATTGCGGAGCCAGCCAAATTTTTGGAAATGAATAATGTAGCGGCATTTACCCAAATCATTTTGCGTGATTTTAATGCTTCACCAAAAAAAAAAAAAAAAAAATTAGAACATTTAACATTAACCAGCGACATTTGATTTTCTTTAATTTGACCACTTTGGACATTATGTTACTTCTGTCACTTAAACTAATAAAGAGTGAATTAACTGTGAGCGGACTATTTTGTTGAAAATTCTCAGCATTAATTACCTTGAGCACTAATCGATAGATTTTAGGACATATTTAATTATCGACCATCATGGAGGAAAACTGCAAACAGAAGAAAATTTTACTCATTGTAAATATTGTATTAAAACAGGAAAATTGGTTATGGCGTATTAATGTATCTTTTCCTGCGTCTAATATTCGTTGTGTATGCTTAAAAAAGGCTTATTTTTGTTCTATTTAAGTAGGAAAATAAGGGACAAAATTTGACAATTGTTTATTATTTACATTGCCTAAATTTTAATCAAATTGAATGATCGAGTACTTAGAAACTAAGACTTGATGTGTTTAAAGCTTCATAAACACTGTTACTTCCAAACACTTTCAAGGGCATTTATATCGCCAAAAGTACCAATATAACCTCGATCACATCAAGAAGCTTGTTTAATGATGCCAATCTTGGCAATTTGTATCCCAATTAAATTAAAACCTTTATGTCTTAAATTTTATAGAAATATGTCCGATGAACATTTTGTTCACTCACATCTCTTCTCACAAACTCATCACTTCACAAAGATTATCAAAAAGCAGCATTCTTGTTAAATCATAAAGATATGTTATTGAAAGTTGAGTTCTAGAATCACTTGTAATATTTTTTTTTTTTTTAAATTTTCAAATCAATGTCGTATTTTTTTCGAAATCAGTTTTAAAATGTACATTGTATTTATTTCTTTGAATAGTTCATTGTTTTACGCATTAAGAATACCAAATATCTAAACATCTATATATCAAAAATCTATGAACACATAATGCCAACTAAACTAACATAAGTAGAAAATTGAATCTAAAATTGTATTTAAAAAAAAAATTGCACTTTTCCGTTAAAGTCGGCCGTAAAAAAAAAAAAGCGGCAAATCGCGTTTTGTGAATTCACCTTTTCCCGTCTCAGTACTACTGTGGTTGCTCCTGAGATCGCTAACGTTTGGCGAAAATAAAAAAAACATTAACCATCGCTAACGGCCTAAAGGAATAGTACCAAAAACATCAAGATTAATTAAAGTACTCCATATATGTAATCTTTTGTCTAATAAACCGTGAATGAATTCTTTGCCTTCTATGCCTATGCAACGAAATTTAAAAGTGAAAAAGTTTTCGAAAGTTTTAAATTCTGAATAAAGTCGTAGTTTGCCGGCACCACTTATCTAACTTTTAAAATCACGACAAAATTCGACCAAATGATGGGATAAAAATATGGTGTCTTATCTTAAAGAGAAATTTTTAGATTTTCCAAAAAGACTTATACCTATTTGGAGATAAATCGCTCCTAAAAGGGTTTCTGAGCCTAATGGCACAGGGAAACTTGAAATCAACCAAATATTGTACCAAATATGTTCTACCAAGGTTATAAATAAAACTCTTAGAAGAATACATAACCTAATAGTATTTTAGGTACTTCTCTATTATAGTGGGGCCCGCGATGATTAACGGCCATGCGAATAAGAAATATCGCCAAGTAGGTTGTATCAAAAGATAAAGTTCACGAGTTAGGCGACGACAAGGCGTAATCGTAAATTGACGAGTGCCGCTATAACAGTCAAGTATCGTATTTTAGAATTTTGTGGAAATCTAAACTAAAATTGAAGTTTTCAATATCGTCAAAGAAAATACAAACATATTAGATAACCGAAAACACACATATTTCTGGAAAAGATAAATTATTCCGACATATTCTAAGCAGATCAATGGTATATATTTTTATTTTTCTAAGCCATTATTAAAGTAATTGTGAGTCTATTTATATGTTACTAAATAATTTTTATCAATAAAAAGAAGACACAATAATCTTTTGTGCTTACACAGTAAAGTCGAAATTCAAAATGGCGCAATTCTGAGTAAAACCAATTATTCAAAAACAATGACGTCACTCTCAGACCCTGTGTAATAAGGACATATTGCGCAGACGAAACCGGATTTGTCGAATGACAAATAAAACTAAACGTATCATAATTAGAACAATATTAAACCACAATTTTTGGCTTATTTTATTCTCTTTTGGTGATATCACGCCAAAACCTGCTACTTATGTCAACAGATTAATTTGTATTGCATTAAAAGCATTGTTGGTGAAAATGCAGTTTAGCGTAACCACTTGGCGAGATTTGAAAAATTGCCAAATTTGGCGATTTTTATGGCGGAGCCTGAAGCCTTATTCGAAAGGGTTGCCACGGCTAAAGCCACCTCAGTGGAGAGAAAGCATGGTAGTCACAATGGGCAAAATATCGCCAAACAATTCCTGTCGCCAAGTGGTTACGCTAAACTGCATTACTACCGCATTGTTTATTCTTGCATTAATAACAAAATGAGATACGCTTTAAATATTCCTAAAGACTTACTTTATCTTTTAGTGAAATCTCATTTTTCGCTGGTTATAATCAAAAGAATGCTACAGTTAAAAAGGTTTTAGAAACTCCTTTCCACCGCTTTTCTGAATTTGACTCGGTCTAAATAATCCAAGTGAAAAGATAGACTATTGAATATTTTTCTTGTTGTCACGGCAATCTACATTATCGATAAAAAATCAGAAAAAAATAATAATAAAAAGTTCATCTACTTACGGATTGCTATGTCTTAAGTTCGACGCTGAAATTAATCATATCCTAAAATATATAAGTTCTAATAAATTACCACGAACTAATCATCAAGTTCACAAAGAAGAGGTCAGCACATCGACCTATATAGAATTCGATTTATCCACCAATATAAAAAACTACTTTTTAAAAAACCTCAGCCAGAAAGTTCTAGTTGAGTTGAGTTGTTTTGTGATACTTGTAATGGAATTCGAAATAGAAAACATTAAAATCCCTTTCAAATTTGTGAAAAAATGCAGTGATCAATAATATTTTTTTTCTAAAGTCATGTATAAACTCTTCTTTTTATAGCTGTAAATATTATGATTCTATTTTCAAAACAAATAAAGTATGACAAGAAATCGCATACATTATTAAGATAATTAAACAGTGGTAGATGAATATATAATGAATAAATTTCCTCAATGCATATCCAAAGATAATAAGTGAGGAGCATTTAACACTAGTCTAATTTGAGGAACCGTATAATGTTAAAGAATTCGACCAAATCATTTTGCGTGGTTTTAAGGTTTGAAATAAAAAAAAAAAAAATTTAAAGATTCTTCGTACAAAAAATTACCACCTCCATCGAATGTATAATTTTAAAAATATTCCACACAAAAAACAATTGTATCTTTATCCGTACTATGATAAATTAATGCCCTTGTTGATGCAGGAAAAAAAATTATTCTTCTCACTCCCCAACCACCTTAGACCTTCCATCTTATCGGAATGCGTTTTCAAAATAACAGTTTTCCTAAAAGGTGGTTCATAAAATTTTTTCTCCCACTTTACTTCTCTTTGAGGAGATGAATGGTATGATGTTTGCTCGACTTCTCAGCTGGGTTGAGCGTTGACATCCCATCTCTTGTTTTGTAGGAGTTAACATGACAAGAGATTATAAACTTAGTGTGCTTAACAATTTGTGTGTAGGTTTGAAATTACTTGGAGGTTAAAAAAAAGTTGATGTTAAAAATTTAAGTTTCATGGTCAAAAACTCAGAATTAAAAGTAAAGTATTGCAAGAGATATTAAAGGAATGATATCACAAATCTGCCTGTCTGGGAGCTACATTGCGAGAAGACGAAGTGTTGCGGCGAATCGAGCAGTTGACTTGCAGAAAGGTGTGATTCTTTGTTAAGTAAGTGGAGTGGGAGTTTTTGCGGGGTGAGTGATGACGATATTTTTAATAAACTAAACCTAAACACTATTGTATCAATCATCGCGATCACATCATTCGAATGTGACATTTACATACGAATGGAACGATGCGATATAAGTTGCCTTTTCAGGAGTCTAAAAGTTTGTTTTTTTTTACTTCCAGATAAATCATTGGTAGTTAACAGTTCTACGCAGGGACTTCTCAGAGCTCAATATTTGACCCATATTTCTAATTTTGTTTCTTCTTTCAATATATCTGCAAGTTTTGCCAGGAAGCCAACTCCTTAATAATATCTCATTCTTGTAATGAGTTATTGCAAACAGAACTTCGTAAAATCGAACATACTCATAACATTTCAAGGAGGACCATTGCCTTTCATTCCAACATAAAAATGTGAAACTCTTTAAGCACTGTATGGCAAGTTGGAAGATTTTTGTGGGAACGGTATCAATGTTCATCTGAAAGCATTAAGAAGTAGGGAAGTTTTCGTGCTTTTACCAGCTGTTATTTATTTATCACAATCCTGGGTAGATCGTATTGGCGATAACCCTAGATTCTATTAGGAAAAAATTCGAGTTAAAAACCATCGATTTTAAAAACAATGTTTTTATATGGTGGCAAAGTTTATTAAAAAAATTATTGAAACATTAGTTAAAACTTTTCGCAAATGTCTAAATATTGCATAGGCAAATGTCTAAATATTGTTCAGCCAAAAAAAATTGCCAAGTTTGGCAATTTTTGAAATCACGCAAAGTAGTTGGGCTAAACTGCATTATGAAAAGCAAATTATTGAAATATTGGTTCAAACTTGTCGCAAATGTCTAAATATTGCATTGTTAGGCGAGTAAGAACGATTACCAAAATTTCAGAGTTCAAGCTTGATGGGAAGTTGGTTAACCCTTTCGCTACCGTAGGGAGAAAAAGTAAGTGATTCTCTAGGCCCGCGGCTTCTTACCACGTAGTGTTATGCTGTGCCCAGACTATTTTAGATATTAAGCCTAATTCGTGAACAAAATTCCTTTAAAATCGGCTATTTATTAAAATATTTTGTTATTTATATATATTATTTAAAATGCATAAAACTTAATATATACAAAAGGAAAAACGATTTAATCGAAAATTGAATGTTTTATACATAAAATTACATAAAAAATCATTCTTTTAAGAAAATACAAAATATATTTACATATGTTACATAAATTTCATGGTGTAAGGATGTACCATTATATGGAATATATAGATATAAAAGATAAATCTTATTTTGCTGTATGGTATATTTATATAAAAAAAATCAATGCATAGTACAGCGTCAAATGTCTTACACACATATTTTTAAGCTTCACGCAAGATTTTGAGCAAAGGGCACATCTTAGTCCCCCCCTTTTTTTACTTTAATGTCTATGTGCAGAGTTGGATTATTTTCGTTAACCTTACTGTCAGATTCATTTATTATTTCGAAAATCTCAGTATTCAGATAAATACTTTCTATTCGTCATGACTGTAGCTATAAATAAAAACCGACCCAATGAAACGAACAGCTGAGAACATCTCCTACCAAAAGCCCTAACCCCCATAAAGGGTCATAAATTCTCCTTCGAACTTCTAAGAAGCAAGCAAGAAAGAAAAAACCAAACCGAAAGCAAGTACTCCCTTTAAATCATGTCATTACATTTAAAGAGCCGCGTCGTAGCACGTGCTTTTAACAATTACTCCCCCCCCCTCCTGGTAGCCAGAAGTGAAATCCAAGCCCATATCACCAAGGCCAACACTCCAAATAACCTATCTATATAGATTTCGCGGTATTGCAATGCCATATAGTAACATTAAAAAAATCAAATAAAATGCTCTCATTGAACGTATCTCTATTGGTACGCTGGGCCTTAGAAGACACTCACGGAGCCTATCACCCATGATGCACTGGGCACAGGAGAGTCAACACGAGCGTATCGCCTGTGATACGCTGGGAGCGAATGGGTTAAATTAACGATCAAAAATTTGATGACACACTGATACACCAAGTGAAATGCATAAAAACGTTTTAAAATACATAAATTCATTTCAATATATTAATATTTTTATCTCGAGTGAAAGACACTTGGAATACATTTATTCATGATAGGGACTCGTTTATGGAAATGGTAAGCAAGATATATGCTCCTATCCTCGGAGATTCTCCACAACTTACTTCAATCTAATAGCTTAATCATTAATTCTATAAGTTTGCTTTGTAATAACAATTTTTAAAGATACACTTTCCCTTTCTGGGAATATTTTTTTATTAATATTTTAAGCTATATAAATTTAAACAGTTAAATAAGCGGAAATGTCAATCAAATATTTTATTTTTACGTTCAACTAATAGATATAATCAAGTAAATCGCTCAAGAAAAGTCTATATATTTTGAAGCAAACTGTATCATTACAATGTTACTTCAAAAGTATCTCCTTAATTATTTGGCTGAAAACGACAACATTTTGCCAAAATTTGATTTCTCTGTCATTGTCCAACTCAATGATCCTTAAAAATATTTAACTTCCT
>BMAW01129123.1:0-22094 GCA_019974015.1 Nephila pilipes | reverse complement strand
TTTATAATCTATTTTAATATCTTATTGTTTGGATGTGGAATATATAACATTTGTTTAAGTGAATCGCATGCTATAGTTGTTTTCGTAACTAATTTGAAAAATGTAATAGGTAAAAAAAATCTATTGTTCCAATTTCATATTGGAGTTTAAAGAATGTAATAAGCTATAGAATTTTGTAAATGATTATTTATTTATTATTGTGTTTATGAAAATGGAAGAAACAAGCAAGTTGCAAAGTTTCATTTGTGTATTTCCCTCTTACTGACAGAAATGAACATGTTTGGTACATGGACTTTTTAAATATTCGAGCACAATAGGATTTGGCTTGATATATACACACTCACATACGCACGCATACACACATACACACACACACATACGCACACACACACATACACACACACATATATATATGTACATAATCGAAATATTCGCCTAATTAAGTCCATTAACAAAATTACACTGCTGGCCACACAAAATGCAACACCCTGAAGGAAGCAGACAAACCATGTAAAATTTACATCATGTTTTTGCGTTGATGAGTTATGCAAATCATTTGCATTGCAGCGCAGACGCACACACGGGCGACCGTAGCACCACTCGCAAGCGCTATATTAGGGGAGAACAGATTGGCGATTTGAAGTGCGGCAATTGTTTTTTCATGCGTTTTTTTTTTTTTTTTTTTTGGGAAGGCTGTTGGCATATGCCTCGTGGAAGACATCGAGCGTCTTTTAACCAAGTTTCTGAATTCGACCGAGGAAGAATAGTAATTTATAGGGATTAAGGATTATCCTTCAGAAAAATCGGTCAACGCGTAGGACAAAACCAAGCGACTGTGCTGCGAATCTGTAATCGCTGCATGCATGAGAGAACGACGGACCGACGCAGCCGATCGCAACCACCTCGTTGCACCACTGCCCGTGATGACAGGCAGATAGTGCTCATAGCAGTGATGGATCGTGCAGCCACATTACGAACCATAGCCCAAAAGATTCAGTCACAGGTGTTGGAGCCTGTGGTCCTCCCATACCTTCAGCTCTTGCCATCAGCCATATTCCAACAGGATAATGCGTGACCACACGTGGCACGCAATGTTCAAGAGTTATTCTTTACCCATCAGATTTAATTGCTTCCTTAGCCTGCTTGTTCTCCCGATCTATCTTTAATCGAAAACGTGTGGTCCATGCTTGCACAACGACTGGCCCGGGTTACACCACACGCTGCTACACCAGATCAACTTTGGCAATATATGGAAGCTGCATGGACTTCTGTACCCCAAGGATACATCCAAAGCCTCTTTGATTCTATGCCGAAGCGTGTGGTAGCGGTTATAGCCAACAATGTCTGCTACACTAACTACTGATTTTGTCATCATCCACACTTAACAAGAGGCTGTAATTTTAATCGTTTGATCTTTGTACAACATGTTATCTGCCAAATAAATTTCGCTGTGATACCTCTGGTCCTTCTGGGTGTTGCATTTTGTGTGGCCAGCAGTGTATACTATTAAAATATGTTTATAAAACAAAAAAAAATGCAATTGAAATTAATCTAAAAGTTAACTTGAAAACATTAAATATAAATAAAATAAGAAACATATACATGAAATGAATTTTATTAAGTGCATATTAATCAGAATTACGTTAATTACATTTGAACATATATTCTTGAAAAGGAGAAGGGTAGTCTGAGGGTTTCAGGATATGGTGTACACTTTTTAATCAAAAATTAAAACTTTGCCAGTAAAACTCCTTAATTTTTCTCGTAAAATGTTTGACAGTTGATTCGTTAAAAATATCTAACCTCATTGCACATTACTGTTAAAATTATATTAAGTTACCAGCATATTTTGCATCGTAATTCTAGATGTCCTTTTAGAAATTTGTACAAATTTATATCACTAATTTTACTGCGTTTGAATTTACTATAACTTACTTTTTGACACTTTATTTAAATGTTGTCATCTAGGAGATTGTCAAAACAGATATCTGTATTTTACTCAAGCTTCGGTAATTTGTGATAAGAAAAGTATATCAGATAAAGTTGTTGACAATATATTCTTAAAAATTCCTTAAAACTTGAGCAATATATTTATCTTTCATCTGTTTAATTTATAAAATGGAGCTTTATTTGAATAGATTTTTCAAAAGTAATTAATCACACCTAAAATATATTTATGTGTTATGTTTCAAATGTAATACTCCATTACTAATCAAAAAATTTTAATCCAAATTTTAGTGAGAAATTTATTAGTGGTTCTCTAATTATATTTTATTATTGACAGTGCCTTTCCATAAATTGATTAATCGATGCACACATAGGCACGGAATATTATATAAAAAACAAACCTTGTTACAATTCAATAACAGTCCTTCAGGGTGGATTTAAAGTTACATCTGCTAAGAATGTTTAATTACATACTAATGAGTTCAAGTCTCGTAATACACACATTGTAATCGAAGAGTTTATTAAGATGGAATTATTAGTGATATTAATACTCTTTTACCTTATGCGATTTTTAATGCTCCTTATCTCTTGCATTTAGTTTCTTTGGGTCCAAAATTTAGAACCCCGTAATGAATTCATTGAATTAATTAACTTCTTTGTCCGTATCTCAAATGTTTAACACCTTTTATGAGCCACGATTTTCTGGTTTGTAGGGACGGCATCACATGTTTCTGATTATCCCGTATAATTTATTCTAGTTTACTTCTTAATCATTGATGACATTATTGATGGGCAGAATAAATTTCCTTGGTTTCTTTTCCTCAGTACTTTGATTCTCTACGAAAAGAGTTAACGTTTGGGTATTGCATATTATATTCATGTAAATTTCGTTTAGAGATGCACTTCAAAAATTGACATTTTTCACAGCTTAGTATGAATAATTAATAATTGAGTTTCGAGTTTCTTTTTATGTAGTTAATATTCTGAAATTTTTGTCGACTGAAAACGAAGAATTCTGGTAATAGATATAATTTCTTTTAATATTAACTTGTATGTAGATTTTATTTTTCAAAATATCAAGTTATAGAAAACAAATTTAATATTTATGCAAGGCTATGAGAAACAATCAACATCAAAAGGATAGTAACAATTCTGGTAGTTCCACAATCAGGTTTAATTTTGGGATAGTAAATGATTTTTTATATATGTATTTTGTATATAAATCCAATGTTCTTGCAATATGAAAACAGACATTTCCGTGATTTTTCAAAATGTTTCTAATTGCTAAATGATTAATCCAGTTAGAAGCAAATGCCACTCCATCAAAAGTTTGCTAGATAGTTTAAAATGACAAAATGACCATCTAATTTTCAATCCTCTTCTTGTCTTCTAACCTCCCCCTTTAAAAGTGTTTTGCATAACACACACACACAACGCCAGTCACTTACTACTTTCCTAATTTTAATTTATCATTTACTCGAATCCCCACATGAAATATGACAAGGCCACTCCTATTTCCTATAAGAGGGGTCGAGGTAAGTCTACCAATCTTATTTGTTAGCAAGCTATATAATAATTAATAAAAAGTAATTTTTCTAATAATTATGTCTCGTTCTTGGCATTCCTTTTGTAGCAGAATTTCTCATTATTTCATGGAACCTAGGTTAGCATGACTAATTAAGAGGTATAGCATTATCATATAACTGCTCGGTATGTGACAATTATTAATTAGTGCTATTTAGAGATAATTATTTAAATTGTTAGACTGTTCCAATTATTACATTTGAAAAATAAAATAATATATTAACGCTATATAAATCTGAGAAGAGAGATTTGCAACAGAATAAAATAATTCAGTTGAGTGTGGCTGAGATTCATCCATTAAAACGAATCCATCGTCCACAGCATCGAAATCTGACATTCCATTATCATCATAGATTTATTACTCGCTAAGCGTTAAAATTCATAGTCCCTAAATTGATATCTTGGAAATAGCTGTAACATATACGAATAATACTATAAAATAGATTGCTAACAACCCTTTGATTATATTACATAACTTGTTGTTTGAGCTACAATTACGTGGATACCTCGGTATGCGAGAATTACCAAATAACTCTAAAATAGTTCATAATAATCAATCCATGTACATTATGTCAAGTATTTGTTACTGAAAGCAAACTTATTTTTAATCAATTGTTACTATCATTACAAATAAATGATTCAAGTTTCCTCCAATATTTATTTCATGCGTTGTGTCTCGACGAATAACATTTCTTATTCAGTAGCAAACAAAATGACAACCGAATTATTCTCAACTGATCCACAAGTATTTATCTACACAAGTTCTGAATCAACAAATTACAAAAAAATGGATTATTGTCTGATTGTTAATTAATATCACAGTCAGAAAAAATACGAAAGATATTTGTAACGGACTTCATTATTTTGAACAATGATCAATAAGGGATGATAATACCTAAGCTATCATCTGACTCCAAATGTGCACACCATCTCAACATTAGAATTGGAGCTTGCCCATATTTAACGTGCATCAATCTGTAACATGAGGAAGCTTTGTGACACCATTAATCGATCCCATGACTCCACGTAAAAAACGACGATCACGAACACTCAACAATGTCAATACGGATACCACGGTTGAGCCATGTACAGCACAAATTTCATCCAAAGGAATATTAACAATACAGTATAAAAAATAAAAATTCGTTCCTGGACAAAAATGAAATTTAATGCAAGTTACCAAATACCTTCGGTTAAAATGTATCTGTGAATCATTGAAAGATACTTTCGATTCGATTATATCAATATTGTGAAAGAAACAGTCATTAAAATTAAAATTTTGTTTTAGACGAAATTGAATTAGTGCAATAATTTGCCTCAATCATGAATACTTATAATATGATATAGAAGAAAGATAAATATATTAATTTAATTATTTTCATTGACGTACCGCAACATTCTCCATTAACCCTTTCGCTACCGGAGTGCTTCACTAGGCTTGCGACTCCTTACCGCGGCTGTTTACCTCCTTATCTTACTCCTTACTCCTAGGCAGAGTGTCACTCTGTTCCTAGACGATTTTAGAAACTAAGCCTAATTCGAAAAAAAAATTCTTCTAAAATCAGCTATTCATTAAAATATTTGGTATTTATATATCTTATTTTTAATTCCTTAAACTTAATATATACAAAAGAGAAAAGGATTTAATCGAAAATGGAATGTTTTAAACATAAAATTACATAAGAAATCATACTTTTAAGAAAATGCAAAATATATTTACATATGTTACATAAATTTCATGGTGTAATGATGTACTTTTACGTGGAATATATAGATACAAAAGATAAATCTTATTTTGCTGTATGGTATATTTATAAAAAAAAAATAATTCATAGTCCAACGTCATATGTCTTACACACATATTTTGTCGCTTCCCTCAAGATTTTGAGCAAAGGGCACGTCTTAGTCTTTTTTTTTTTACTTTAATGTCTATGTACAATTTTGGATTGTTTTCGCTAACATTACTGACAGATTCATTCATTATTTCGCAAATACCAGTATCAGATAAATACTTTCTTTTCGTCATAAATGTCGCTACTATTAAAAACCGACTGAATGAAATGAACAGCTGAGAGCATCTGCTACTTAAATCCCTAACCCCCATAAAAGGGCCATAAATTATCCTTCGAACTTCTAAGAAGCAAGTAAGAAAGAAAAAAGTAAACTGAAAGCAAGTGCCCCTTTTAAATCATGTCATTACAATTAAAGAGCCGAGCCGCAATATGTGCTTTTAACATTAACCCCCTCCTCTCCTCCTGATAACCAGAAGTGAAATCCAAGCCCATTTAATCAAGGTCAACATTCCAAATAACCTATCTATATAGATTTCGCGGTATTGTAACGCCATATAGTAATATTAAAAAAATCAAATAAAACGTTCTCTTTAAGCGTATCACTGTTGATTCGCTAGTCAGCAGAAGACATTCCAGAGCGTATCTTTTGTGATACGCTGGTAGTGAACGGGTGAACTGGACCGGCAGTCAAAGGAAGAAACCGATGTTTCGTCATAAGCTCATTTAACCATCGAATATTCATTCCCTAATTTCAGTTCAGGTTAGGAAATTTTGACCGGGCAGAAGGCTAGTTTAGAAGGACAGAGATTTAACTACGCTTGCTCAGTAGCCGATTTTCTTGTATGTTTATAGTTTTGTGTGGGTATATGAACAACTTTTTGGTTTCGATATACATCAGCTTCTGCGTTGGAAAAAATAAAAAAAAAATTCATCGATTGCTTAATAGATCATGTAGAAAAATTAGAAACCAAAACAGAGTGGAAAATAAGAAGCGATATATTAGAAATGACCGACTATGAGTTTCGATAGAAATTTTGATCCTCAAAAGACAATGTCACGGAATTGAATGAAGAGAAGTTGGTGAAAAAAACACTTTAAATAATGTTTTAACTCCAGTCGAAGAAGTTCTGATTGAAATATGGTTTTACGCTGTAACATGCATAAAATTAGCAATTGCTGATTTCCTGAGATCACGGGGTCTATTCTGACCAATAAGATTTATTCAGTTGGAATTAAATAACCGAAGTTAAAAATATAGAGGCGAAATGAAGTTTTTGGCCGTAAGTTTACTTTTTCTTTACCTCAGTTTCTTGACTCTGGGTTTCATAGTCCGAACCAGCTAACGGTGATTATAGCTATTATTCATTATTCTAGTTTTTATTGATGCTCTTTAGCTACTTTTTATCTCAGGTCTTTACAAACAGTTTCCATTTTCGAATAAAAATTGTACGAAAATTTAATTTTAATTATGTTACTGTATGATTTTAAATATTATAATATTTTATGCAAAAATAAATTATGACTACTTTTCATCAGGAATATAAAAATATTTAAATAGAAAAGGTGGCCCAAGTCGGATATAAGTTGCCTCTTGGCGATCAGTGCTTTTGGGAGCGATAACGATTTAAAAGTTGTCATTTAAGTTACGATAACCCTAAATTTTGTTTAGCTTTTTATTAGTAATGTCTTTATTACACAGCTGCTTACATAGTGCTACTTCGGAGATATTTTTTTAAGTCGCCAAGTTTCAGCCTCAATCGCCGAGGAGTACCCGATGCTGGACTTCGACCGAAAAGATTTTGTTCAGCTTCATTAAGATGAATATTCAGCTTCAGAATCAGATCAGAAAAGGATTTAAATGTAATTTGGGAGACCTGGAGAAAATGAGACAAATTTCGACAAAAAAAAAGCTGAAAGATATTTAAACGCTTCATGTAATATTAGAAAAGAAACTTACATAAGAATGTTACATATTTCCAACTATGAGGAAGTTTAATAAGACTTTAACCAATAAACTAAGCTGATCTTGCGTAATAAAGACTGGATAATTGTTTTATCATCTCTCTTCATTATGTATATTTTTGTTTAAAACACAATCTATTAATACAGTACTTATAATTTATCAATACTTAATTCGAATTTAATGACTCAAATTCTTTTTTTAAAATAATTAAGGATTCATTATCGAAAGTCTTCTTTAATTGATAAAAAAATCCAATAATGAGGACGTTGCCATACTTTGTCAAATAATAAAGAAGTGGAATATATAATTAAATAAAATGTTAGTGGTATTAATCAATTACTAAAAAAGTTACCACACTTTCAAACTTCAATTTTATCAATAACAATGCGGCTTTAATTCATTATTAATCCTACATCATTATATTCTATGAAGTAATTTTTCAGAAAATTTAAAAAAAAAAAATAGTGAGAAAAAATGAAGTCCCTTAATCGAATTTCAATTTCCCACAACAAGTTGCTTAATCGAGTTTTAACCACAAAACCAATTTTAACTCCGCAAGCTATTAGATGTATTGATTTTGATAGTCTCAATCGGTTAAATACTCACTAAAAGTGTGTGTTTTATTTTTATGAATGAACTGACTTTTCCTTTAAAGTTTCTTTTTTTTTTATTTTTGTAGATCAATTGAATTTTATTTGAAGAAAGCAAATTTTAAACCTATGATATTGATTGAAGGCGTTTTTTCTTTCTTTTAAAAACTATTTACACATAATGATGCTTAAGAGATTTATGTATTGATTATATAACTAGGGAACTATGTATGATTTCAAAGTACTGCTTTTCAAAATAAAAATAAAAATAAATATGCAGTATTCTAGTCCTAAAATGTTTGTCTATTAAATTTTTCGTTACAATTTTTTAAATGATATCAAATATTCACTAGAGAAAAATCAATTTCTGACAACAATATAATCAAATAAGTTTTTTCTATTTAATTTAAGGGTACCAGTATATGAAAAGGAAAATAAAGTACTGAATTTATGACTGTTTTTGGTGATATTAATTTTTTAAAAATTATTCGTAAATATTAAGAATTTTGTGTGTCAAATAATGATATTTTAATCTTTATATTGAACTTCAAAAGTACGTTTTCAGTCGATAAGTTTTTCTTTCCCTTGTAGTTCAATATGGACATGATTTTTTAGACGTAATTGAATTTAGGTACCATTTTCAAAAATAGTGTTCCATAAATATACAACATAATTTTACTCATCATATAGAAAACAACCCACAAAATACAGTGAAATACTTTTTTAATAATATTACACTATATTTTCTTTGAACAAATTATAAAACTTTATAAATTCAGAAATATTTTTATTTTTTCTTAATTTCGAATAGAATGTTATTTTTTAAACATAAGTATTACTTAGAGAAAGATCATTTTACTTTCATTATATGCATAAGTATCTCTTACATAAGCATGAAAAATTTGGAACTATATTGAATAAAAGTTTTCTTTAAAATCGTACCTAAATGCAAATATATCTCTCAAAATATGTTCATATTAAACTAAGTGGGAAAAATGCTTTTTGACAAAAAAAATTTTCTTTTATAGTTCGATAAATTGATTGAAATATCATTATTAAAAAAATCACAAGAATCTAAGATCTACTAATAATTTGAAAAGATATATATCATAAATACAAGGATATTTTAAAAGATATTTCACAATCACTCTCTTGTCCCGATACCCATAGCATTAAACTGTTATGTTTCAAAAAAGAAGTATTTTTGTCGTGGGACGTAATTGCTTATACAAAATCGAATACTTTACAAATGAAAAATATAACTTTTCATTAGTATCATTATGTATCCTATTTAAGGTCCTTAATTTTGTGATTTTGAAACATGATAAAATCCGAAAGTGTCATCTGAAATATTACTTTTATCTTATTATCTACACAAAGATCCATATAAGACTAGATTTCCTTTTAAGATTAATGCATTTCATTATACTGAGCGATGCAAATTACTTGAAATCATTACTGGATAGCGTCTCAATTTGCATATCGAAAACGAATCTCCCAACCTTAACTATTTGGTTACCTTGATTCCAAGAAGAGAGGGAAAATAACTTTAGTTACAATTTATTCAAACTATTCATTTCATCAGAATCAGCAAGTAGCTACTAAGTATTACTTATTTTGCTGAATATCCTGCCGCCACAATAGTTTTTATAGAAGAATATTCATTTTCTTACTATATCGATTGATTTTAAAGCATTATTATGCTAAACTAAAATCCTCAATTATTTGAACCGAATAAAGTAATATATCGTTAGAGCAAAATACTGTATTTTAAATAAATACTTCTCAAAAATAAATTAAGGACAAATTTGATTGATCTAAACCGGGTTCCTTAAATCTATGTGTGCCAGATGGCTTATGGATGATCGTTATGCTTTTAGACTCCGATAAAAATTATTTAAGCTTTTCATAAAATGCTATGTAATTATTTTTTATATTTACTGAGTTATTAGAGAAAAGTAAGCCTATATTTGTTTGAAAAAAAGTTTGCTCTGCAATTATTTGTTTATCATTTTAGAAAACATTCTGATAAACATGCTTATCAGACCATGCTTTCGAACAGTATTTCCCAGTAGGAAGGTATGGTCCACGCGTCCTGAAAAATATTTTTAATGCCACTCTTTACAGGTGAACTTTATGCCATTGTTCGCAGATGGAATCCTACGAAGAGCGTAACTAAGTGTTCTGTAATATGGTGCCTTTGCGAATTAGATCCACATTTAATGGATATCGCCTAAATGCCATGCTAAGTTCATTGCTACTCCCATGGTCATATTTAATAATTCGAGATAAAGAAACAACGTTTTTATATGGTGGCAAAGTTTGTTAAAAATTATTGAAATATTAGTTAAAAATGGTCGCAAATATCTTAATATTGTGTTGTTAGGCAAGTAAGAATGGTTTCCAAAACTTCAGAGCTGTAGCTTAGTGGGAAATTGGTTAAATTAATAGTAGAAAATTTGATGACACACTGATATACACACATCAAGTGAAATACATGAAAACGTTAAGACTAACTAAAATTAATTAATTCATCCGGTAAATCAAATGGTTGGAATGCAGTTTAACCCAACCACCCTTAGCGACAAGAATTATTTGGTGGTATTTTGCCAAATGTGGCTACCCTAATCCGTTTTACGGACTTAACGTTGAGCAGAAAAAAAAGAAAAGAAAAAAAAAAAAAAACTCCAAGTTTTGTGCCAATTTTTGAAATCGCGCAAAGTGATTGAACTAAACTGCATTATTAAAGAAAATAATAGTTAGAACTAGACGCAAATATCTAAATATTGCATTGGTAGCCGAGTAAGAACGATTCCCAAAGTTTCAGAGCTCTAGCTTGATGGGAAGTTGGTTAAATTAACGATCGAAAATTTGATGACACACACACACCAAGTGAAATACATAAAAACGTTTCAAAAAATTTTCAAGCTTTTAAATTGGTTTTATAGAATAAGCTTGAATGAACAAAAAGGTCATAGGATCCTTCATTAATCTCATGCACCTCTAAGCAACTAAAAAAAACGGTAATTTTCAAATAATGTTGTATAAGTACAACAATTTATCTAGAAAATTAAAAACTATCAGTTAGTAAATAAAATCTGATACAAATAATTATTTATTTCAGAATCAATAAACAGCTTCTTGTTCAATTTAGCTTAGTGCTCCTTCTTTTGAAAAAAATGTGCACAAAAATAAATTATTTATATAAAAGAAAATTAGTTAATATATATTAAAATGCTATGAATGGTTGGTTTTATTTACGTTGCATTGGAAGCAACACAAGGACCATCAGCGACGGATCTAGTAACTTTGAAACTTGCTGAAGTGAAGAGGACGAATACCTGAGCTGGCACCTTGCTCTCCTTAACCTCCACAACACGCCAACGGATGGACCTTAAGCCTCTACATATTTAATATGTATCATACGCGGTTCAAGGTGGATTTCAGTGACATCAAGGCTAAAACCCTCGTCTTGATGGAAACCGCAGGTCGTGAGTCTGCGACCGTAACAACTAGGCTACCGTGGCCTAAAATGTTATGTAAAAACAACATCAATTCATTGATCTCAGTAAATAAATTTATTTCATTTACCTGTAGACAAAAAATTAAATGTTACGCTTACTTTAAAATAATAACGTTATAAAGACACTGATTTATTCAGAAAGAAAAAACAAACAGCAAACAAAACAAACTTAATTGTGTCAAAAAAAAAGAAAAAATTACTCAGTTCTCTCAAGATACTTAAACATATTTCCTTTAACAGTATCAATTTTATTTTTCCTTCTTCTTCCCAAGCTCTGGTAAGCTTAAAGCTTCAAAGCGAAGCTGAGATTTCATTTACATAATCAATAATGACAGCAAACGTAACCTTAATAATACGTAAATCCCAAATGTCGCACCAACACCACATCTGCGTAAATCTAATAAAGAAAGTTGATTTTTCTGTTCGCTGATCTAAAAGAGCTTCGACGCTTGTATGTAATTTTATAACGTGTTTATTTTTTACGTTAAGAACGTTAAATTAGATTACTCGCTTTTGATGACTGCAAAAATATTGATCTTCGGAACCTTAATGTGAAAATCATTCATTCATGCGTGACAATTTATTTTTAGAAAGTGCTTAATTGAGAGATATGCCACATTAACCAATTATAAGGGGTTTGAAAGGGCTTTGTTCTTTCGAGTTTTCTATTACACTTATTCAAAGAGATTAATGGTTAAGGCTTGATTATTTTATCCCATGTTTAAAAGTATACTGAACTGGATATAGAAAGCTTTCAACTTGATGTCTACTTATTTTCTGCTCAATGAAATATAAAATTCGGAACGATTTGAAATATCAAAAAAAGATACAATTAATATTAATTTCCCTAAAATATTTAATTTCTAACTTTCCGATTACACATTTAAAAAATATTTAATATATAGAATAAGAGAAGTAAGATTAAAACATTTTAGAGTATGTTTTCATCAATTAGTTACATAACTTTTATTACTGGGTTTTCTTCTATTCAGATTGTATGTCTGAGTCAAAACCTTAAAAGCTTTTTCCTCACATTTTAAAGTGCTCAATTGAGCTGAAATTTTTGAAACGCAAATGTTTTGAACGATCATAAGATAATTTAACTATAATTAATAAAAAATAATTGATTAAAATGAATTATTTAAAGAAATAAATTTTAAGTCAAGTTTCTTGCCAAATCGCCAAATTGTCGCCAAATCCAATGCTTAATTGAGCTAAAACACTTTTACATGCATTTATTTCATGTGATAAATATAATAAACGTCAAATAATGAAGTAAATTAATAAAACTAATTTTTGATTAAATTCAATTTGATTCAGTGTTCCCTTTTGCTTTAAAAATTTAAGGTATAAAAACATTATGTTACTCAAAGTGTGAAGTTTGAAAGAAAACCCATGTTTAAAAAACTCGTTTTTTACCGGTGTTTTTATAATGGATTTTCTTTTACTTACATTGTAACTATGTCTGGTTCAAAACCTCAAAAGCTTTTTTGTCACATTTTAAAGCACTCAATTGACCTGAAATTTTCTATACACGATTGTTTCAGATGGCAATACGATACTTCAATTATAATTAATAAAAATTAATTGATTGAAAATAAGTATTTAAAGAATTAAATTTTACACATAATTCCAATTGTCAATAACATTAAATAGTTGAATAATGAAACCAGAAAATTAAACTTTGTCCTCGTAAGATTTTAAGGTATAAGAAAACAATGTTACGCAAAGCAAGAAGTTTGAAAGAAAACCCGTGTTTAAAAAAATAGATTTTTACCGGTGTTATTTTACATAAAAACATAATTTTTAAAATTTGATTTCAAAAATTACATATCATGTATAATATGAAGAAAACTGAAAATTAAACTTATTTCAAATTCCACGTATTTTAATTTTTTGAGGGTATATGTATTATTTATGAGAATTGGATGAACATAATTCTAAACAATTGAATTTTAAAATCGTAAATAAACGCTTCGCTACAGAGAAAAATATTTATGTATTCAAAATAAATATTTTCTGATAAGTCTTAGATTTCAGATACACTTTCCACAAAATCTATTTAATTGATAGATAATGGATTAAGTATGTTTGATTAATTTAGTTCTTACTAATTTTTTTCACCTTTTAAGATATATGAAGTATTTTCCAATATACAGTTATTAGAATATTTTAGTAAATCCTCAAAAATATTAGAGATTGTTAATATATGAATAAAAAATTAAGGGAAATTTGAATCATAAAATTTAAATTATTTCAAATTTCACAAAATAAAAAATTTAAATTTATTAATATGAATAGTATATGTAACGTTACGTTATTAAATGCCCTCCAAATTTTTGAAGTTACGAATACAGTGGAACTTGTGGAAGATGTTTTTGAGGCAATGTATACGACTTCAAAATATAAATAATGTTATTAATAACTATTTACTTATACGTAATTATTTAAGTAAACAAAAGCAATTTCTTCCCATAAATATATGCAAAAATATTCATATACCTCTTTTGATTGTGAATGAGTATATCCACTGATTTTAAGATTATTTAAATCATCCTTATAGGCTATTTAAAAGTGTACCAAAATAACTTAAATGTTTTCTTGTTGAAGACGTTTTATCTACTATCACGGGGTCAGATGTTAATATTATGGAGATGATAACTATATATTATAAGGGAGTTTTGAAAAGGGAAGGTACAGATTTGATTAAAAATTGGATTCAATTTTTCAGAAATTCGTTTAAAATTCTTTAAGTTAATGCAGAAATAATTCTTGATTTTTAATACTTTATATCTAATTGATTCTTTTTCAGTATCCTTATCTTTTAGCATTAAAAAATAGTACAAAGTAAGTAACTGCTGAAAAGTATTACTTTCAGTTGTGAATATACACATTCCTAAGCGTATATAAAGTAATAAATAAAAAAGTGAAAAGAATAATCGAGTATTTGATAGCTGATTTTTTTTCCAAATATGTATATTGTTTTCATCGAGTCATAGTTTGCGTCCTGGTGATATTTAAGATCAGCCATTTAGCATACACATTAAATCTGTTGATGCTCCATGTCCTTCCTTTGGCTTGGCATATGGAAGTATGTAGAGAGTGGTGCTCGATCAGAAGTTGTCCTCGTTACTTGACCAAGATTTAAAATTAAGAGGTCCATCGCCATTTTTTTCTCATTTTGCTTCTCAGTACGACGTAAATAAATATTCAATCAACTAATCAATTTTCAAATAAAAACCATTATGCAACAGAATTCTTATGTTAGATGAGTTATTGGAAAACATATAAGAAAAGTAAAAAATTGGAAGTATATTTCTGCAAATAAGAATAAAATGTTCAATTTTCCAAAATTGAACCAAAAAATTATCTTTAAAATTATTTTTAAATATTCTGAGAAATACAAAAAAACTAAATGACCTACTGAATATATGAGATTTATTTTTAATATTTGCATGAATTAACATATTTTCTCATTTTTAGGAAACTCATTTTATAGTTAAATGTTTTATAGTTTAATATAAATTGTATATTTAACATTTTTTTAATATGCAATTTATAAATTTCACTTTAGCTTTAAGTTATGATTTTCACACTATTAGAAACTGTATATGATAACTGGAATTAAATATGCCTTTTTTTAATATTTATATTTTTTTAATGAGTTGCCTTATTATACGTGGGAAGTTAGTGTTTGATAAATTGAAACATTTATTTGAAAGTATTAAACAATCATAACCGTAAATTATTTTTGAACAACAAAACATAATCACTTTATCCACTTAAGAATGTGTAACTAACTTTAATTTTTATTTTCAAATCTTATTATGGAATTTATTCTGTTCTAATATTTCTAATTTTCCTAAAAAACTATGTACGTTAAGTATTTTTTTTTCATGAAACCACATAATTACTAAACAAATCTGTGTTTTATTGATTATAATATCCCCTTATTTTTCAAAAAAATAATTATATGAGATTAAAATTATGATCGGCACGATCTCTCTCTCTCTCTTCTTACTTCCTAAAAAGGAATTAGCTGCCTGTCCCAATTGTTGCTTTATGAGTTTTTAGCTTGGAGTACATGGATTTTGATATCATATTACTTAGGGTTAGCAGACTGACATGATTTTAAATACTAATATTTTCGAAACTATTACAAACATTACAATAAGCAATTCAAGAAATTAAAGAAAAATATACCCCAAGTCTTATTTTCAATTACAAATGATTGAAGTGTGATCCCTCTGTTGCTCCACAAACATCTAAATTTCAATCAAGTTCTTTCCACATATTTTGTAGTATCACGCTATCAAGGGTTTCTATAGCTGCACGAATACGTTCTTTATGTTCTTGCATTTTGTTCGACGTCAGTGGTACACTAGCAGTGGTTTTAGCGGTAGCTGTCGTTGACTTCCGTAAACATCGAATAAAACTCTGCCTCACCCTCTCCACCCTTTCTTCAAAAGATGTGTAGACGTCCACTGCTTTTCTTTAAGCACAATCAGCCTGAATCTATAAATTGTCGATACCGTTGCAGAATGTACTTACGATATTGTGTTTCCTTTCCTTAGAGATTTCTAAATTGCACGCTTTACAGAAATAATTGAAAATACCCGTGCTTATACTAAATCGAAAAACTCTTTATTATTATTATCACCACTTCTTGGATTTAAATTATAGATTTCTATATATATGCTGTCTATGTTCTATATATATACATCTATTAATCGACAGTGGAAAACAATTAGGTGTATTATTATTTAATTTCGTCTACCTCTGATTATAATATGCTTCACAGTTTCGAAAGTAAAATATTTTTAAATTTATTTATCCATTAATGCTAATCCTTTATATAGTTTGGTGATTTTTAATTCTAACTCACGTATATTTCATTGATTGTTTATTAAGGTTGCACTTAGAAGCAAAGTAAAGGCTTTTAATGTCCGGGTTTTTAATTTTGAACTACAGTCGAATAGAAAGGATGTTCCTCGTCCTGGCAACCCCTTTCTAAACTTTCATAACACAGCATAGGAGGAATTGGGGTCAAATGAGATTTACCATGCTATAGCCGAATGATTCTTTTTGAATAACCCTATATGTTCGTTTCTAAGTATTTATGCATTACTTGCATTTGAAGAAGTTATTTCCATTTTTTTATTTCAATTTCAGCTCATAAAATCTTTTAGTAACTTTTAAATTAAATTTTTATGCATAGCAATTTCTAAATAATACCTACCAACTGTTGTACATTTTTCATAATAAGTGATTACCTAGATGTCCAAATGTTTCATGACAAAAAAATTAAAAGATATCGAACCTTATTTGTAAACTTATACTTGATCAGAATCTTGTACAAAATTTGTAATTGTTATCAGATTTTATGACTTTTCAGAAAACTTTTTATTTTATTAATTAATAATTTATAAGTTCATACATACGAATAACTTTTTTTATGATATGATAAGATTTATCAGATTTAACAAAATCAAATTTTTCATGAATATAACACATGGATCAATAAGTTCCGAGACTAACCCAGAGATGGCACTCGTAGTAAACCAGTAACCAGATCTTTCTAGAGTACGAACTTTTGCTTGAAACGTGTCAAAATTTTAAGTCGATCGGACCAGAAACAGCTGAGTTATCGAGGTTGGAGTAAAGTCGTTTTGTAGTTTGTTTAAAAAATGGAAAAAACCGAGTTTCGTGTTCTGATAAAACATTGTTTTTTAATGGGTAAAAACACCGTGCAAGCGAAACAATGGATTGAAAAATGTTACCCGGACTCTTGTCCATCAAAAGCAACGATTTGTCGGTGGTTTGCCGAGTTTAAACGTGGACGTACCGACACAAATGACGCGGAACGCTCGGGTAGACCTGTGGAAGCCATTACACCGGAAAATGTGAGTGAAGTGACAAAAATTATAATGAGAGATCGTAAAGTGAAGCTCCGTGAGATTGCTGAGATGACACAGATATCATATGGAAGCGTATTTACTATCCTTCATGAAAAATTGAGCATGAAAAAGGTTTTTTCCAAGTTGGTGCCGCGATTGCTTTCAATGGAACAAAAACAGCAACGAGTCGATGATTCAGAAAGCTGTTTATCGCTATTTACTCGCAACAAAAAAGATTTCTTGCGTCGTTACGTGACCATGGACGAAACATGGATACATCACTACAGTCCAGAGTCGAAGCGGCAGTGGCGCACAGCGGACGAAAGCCGTCCGAAGCGTCCGAAAACGCAGCAGTCAGCTGGCAAAGTCATGGCGTCAGTTTTTTGGGATACGCATGGCGTGATTTTCATTGACTACCTCGGAAAAGGTAAATCGATCAACAGTGATTATTATATTGACTTGCTGGGGCGTTTGAAGGAGGAAATTGCAAAAAAAAACGACCGCACAGTCTCGGGACTTATTGATCCATGTGTTATGCTTTCGATAAATCATAAAATATATCGAAATTTGATTTCTGAAATAAATTTATTTCCTGTCAATCTATGTCAAAAATATTCATATGATTTTTCTATAAGCAAAAGAGACAAGGTCTAGACAAATTTTTTCGATGCATTATATCAATAAATTTTCATTAAATGGTCAGCATGACCTTCTTGTATTATTGATCACTCTGAAAACTTTATTAAGAAATATTTAGAAACATTAAGAAACTAAGATATGTTGTATTTTATTACACTATTGAAATGTACAACATTCAAGAGTATTTGAAGGTGATATAAGATTTTTAATTTGAATTCAGGGCACTTAAACATTTCTTTCTCATATAATGCATTTTAGAATTATTTCACACAATTACTTTTTACTGTACGACATAATATTAAATGACTATTTTTAACACATATTCTTTCAAAAGAGATTCATAATAAAAAATATCAAATATGCACATTATCTTTATTATTCAATCATATTTTAATTTGAAATATCTAAACATGCATTCTTATACAATTCATCTTATTATTTTCACTACCTGTTTAATTTTAAGATTACCTTACTTTAAAATAAATATGAAATTTTCAAAATCTGATCACATTATAGTAAACACGTCTCTAAATCAATTGATTCATTTTTGCAATATTTTATTTTTAAATTTTAGTCGAACTTGTAAATAATTGCTTTTATTACAAACTGTTTCAAAAACTTTTCATAACTAAAAAATATTATTACTGTTATTTAATTTGAAATATCTAAATATGTACTTTCATACTCTTTATTTTATTACAGCTATATGTTAAAATTTAAAATATTTTGCTCGTTAATGGATATGAAAGGTTGAAAAGTTCAATCCATCAAAATAAACTTTAATATCATTAGATTTATTTTAATAACGTTTCTACTATTTGTTTATATTTACATATAAAAAAAAAACTACTAAATCATTTTTTTGCTATAAATACTTTTAAACACATTTCTTAGTTGAAAAAAACAACTTTAATGCATTTCATTTAGAATATTTAATTTGAAGTTTAAAAACGTGTATTTCGATGCACTTTAATTTATTTTCAATGCATGTAAAATTTTAAATACCGTGATAAAATATTTTAAACTATCTAAATCTAAATATTTAATATTTACAAAAGTTACTAATACTTTTGATGTTTTAATATATCAATACATTAGAATCACCAAAAGCAGAATTCATTATCTTGATTAACCTGAATTTTTAAGAAATATACTTTTAGCTATTTTTGAGCAAGTATTAAATTAACTATATCTATAATTGATTCAGTAATAAAAGTAAAATTCCTAACTATTATACGTTGAAAACGAATTAAAGGAAACTAATTTCAGAAATTAAAGAAATCCATATGAAATGTGACTATATCAAGCATGAACAATCATTTTTATGCTTATTAATTAGTAAGAAGATTATTGACAGCAGATAATTCGACAATTTCGAAAAGATATAATATTATATATTACACTTATATGCAGAGGAAATATAAAGAGTACATTTAATCAATTTAGCTGATATGACAGAATATGTTCTATCTTTATGTAACGGTGTTCTCTCACGAATTTCCCTTCAACTTAACTCTTCGATCTTTTCATATGAAAATGCTTGATTTGAAAAACTGTTATTATTATTATTGTACCATGAACTTATAAATTATAATAGAGGTATTGAAGTGTAGGGAATTCAATTTACGATATAGCATTTGTAAGCAGAAAACAGCTTAGCAACAGGATTAGTAGTGGTATGAGGTTTCTCCAAGGTCATTGAACAGTGGATTTTAATTCGGTTGGGTCTCTCTTGGTCTTTGTGGTTACCCTGTACATCTCCAGGTGTCATATTTAAATAAGACGCTGGTCAAGATTTGGCACATTGACAGATAAACGTTCACACTCATAATAACCCCATTTAGTAATGACATGGATCTAACTTTTAGCACATTTCACCTCAGTCATGTTTCTTCAAGTATGTAGTAATTGTAAACTTGAACCTTGTTATTTAAATAAACTAAATAAATGCACTAAATGATGGTCTTCTTATTCGAATCATTATACTTATATTTAGTATTCTATTTTCATCTCTTAGATCGATGTTTCTTCTCTATCACTATATGATTTAGCAAAACGAAATTAAAAGTTTAAAATAATTAAATAAACCAGCGAAGAAAATTCCGTTTAATTTGTTGCCTCGATCAAGATAATCGGGATTTTTCCCTATCCGTATCATTAGTAACTAAGGTAGAGAGATTAGAAGGTTTGGCTCAGTGATTAGTGCGAATTGAATGTCGATAAATATATATATATATTAGTCAGATCCTGCATGCATGTTAATATGGCATTGGATCCAGATAATGTTGTGGCAAGTTAAAGTAGCAATATAGAATACTAATCTTTTGCAGGAGACGAATGAGTGTTCGCTTCACAGGAAGGTTAAAAATCTTGATTTTTAATTATAATACTAGAAGAATAAACTTTAGTTAAGTACTTGATTTTGTAATTATTTATACTTGTTAACAATTGACTGAACTTTATTAACTTACAATAGATCAAATGTGTGCTAGTAGAAAAGATAGTTGGCACCCCTTAAAATAAACTTCTAATAAACATTCATTAATTCTGCGTCATGTTTCTCGTCAGCATGTATACGTGTTTTGGAATAAATTAAGAGTTTTATCCAGATTTTGAAATATTTAAACTTGTGCAACATCGCGCTCCAAAAACTGCCACATTGTGTCAAAATATTACGTTAAATAGGTTTATTGATGATTTTTGTGGGTTATCTGTTCTAAAACACTATTATTGATTTGAAGTGCATTAAAATATTATATTAAAATTACATGAAACATTATTTCGGTTAATATCTCAAATTTATCTCACGGTATTTTCAAAAAAAAGTCATATTCTGTAATTATTGAATATACTTTAAGAACATATTTGTATTCAAGCCTCTTAATTGGAATTAGTGAAAACTTCGCAGGAAAACATTTCCATGTTTATTTAAAATTTGAATTTATAACATTAAATAGAAAGAGAAAAGCATTTACAGGGGAAAAAACAAATATATACCACAAAAGTATTAGAGATTAACTAAGACAATAGCATTTTACAAAACTTTCATTTTAAATCGCTAAGTTTATATTCTTCAAATATATATGTGATATAATTTTGCATCGAGAGGTAAATTAAATAGATAAAACAAAAAAAAATATCTGCATTAATTTGTTAAAAGGTTTAATTTGTAAAAAAAAATCGCACAGGCTTTGAATACTTCATAATTTTTAGATAGTTCACATGGAAAAGAAAATATTTAAAATCTGTCTCAAAATTTATTTGGGAAATATTATATGAAATTTAAAAACAAAAATGAAAAAACTATGAAACTTAAGTTCAGGAACTTAGTTTTTATACTTTACAATTAGAATGTATCATTTCTGTATGCAGATGGAGAGGACAGAGTAATGGAAACGCTTGGCATTAAAATTATCATTTATATTAATATCTTTTTGGACACCAATGGACATTATAAATAGTATTACATAGGCATTGAAGCAATGTTACGTAAGATAGTGATATTTTATTTCATTCCTTCAGTTGTATATTTCTCAACTGTACGTGTTAAGAGAGGGCATCGGACATTAAGTTCCTCTCATTTGTCAATGAAAATTTTCTCGTGAAGACTTTGTGATATAAAAGTTTATTATCTCAGGGAAAAAATGCAAATGTTTCTTTTCATCCTCGTTATCATTAAACTATCATTTATGTATCTTCTTTGTGGACAGATGAATTACCTATCTCATTAAAGAGACAGTGACGAGCGGAAATTGTTTCATAAATTAATTAAGTGATTTTGAAGTAGGTTCATATAGGTTAGGACTATTACCCTATCATTTAAAAAGCCGTTCGATCGTAAGAAATACCCACACCATCGAATATCCTACTCCCTGCTTCAGATTTAGAGCTAAGCAGTCATGATGTAATGAACATGCGTCGCTTCATTAATTATAAACTTGTTGTTTGTAAGGACTCAAAATAAAAAAAAAAAATCAGCTGGCTCACCAAAACACATATTTACAATGATCAATGTTCCAGCTTTGATATTTTCCTCGCTTTTTTTTATATCTTGAGCATTGATTTCAGTAATAAAAAATTGTTCTTTGCAACACAACCATAAAAAACAATTCCATGAAGCTGCCAACAAACTGTTATGTTTGAAATGTGATATTTTCA